>OZ005657.1:128435173-128595173 GCA_963930645.1 Salticus scenicus | reverse complement strand
GAATCTGCATAAAACTTTCGTTTTAAACATAATGCAATAACCATACACTTTGTATTCTATTATGATTTATTATGTGAAATAAACAAGTTATATTTTAATATATGAAATAAAACTATTTATTTGTTAGATCTAAGCAATTTTTTATCAAAAATATGTATTCTGTATTTGGTTAATTCCACCTTTATATGGAATTACTGCTTTAATGCACAATGGCATAGCTGCAAATTTCGAATCCTCTCCCCTGCTTTTTCATAGACGAAACATTTTCGAGCGGATCGTGAATAGGACTATTTCCATGTCTGGTAAAAAAGAAATTATACTATATCCTTTGTGGGATTTAACTTAAAGGGAAAAAGGGTATGATTACTTACAGAATTATAGGTTCTCATGGAAATGGATAGGAAATTTTGACAATTTGAAGTGAATAAACTTACCACAGACAACGTGTAGTAAGGTGCATTATCATCTTGAAATGCTGTTTGCGGAAATGCCCAAGATACCTCCAAAACAGTCGCTCAGGCACCACTTTTATGAAGATTGTGCTTTATTTCGAGTTAATTGATCCTTTGAGCATAAAAATTTGCTCGACTGTTTGAAAAGTTATGCACCTGAGTACCATAATGTACGGAGAATGTGTCACTGTTTTAAAAGTGCGATTTTCATTAAGTCGGTGATGTTTTCGTTGTCAGATCTGCTTGTTTTCTTCAGCTTGAAATAAGTTAAACTTGACTGATCAGAGAGATCCAGTTCAGTCCAATAATTAATTAATCATTTTTAAAAATTTTTTTTAGCCATCTGAGGTCTTGCTTTCCTAATTCTCTTCACTAAGAATGGAATTTTTTCAAATTTTCTGTCATTTAAACCTGTTTGTTTAATAGTTGCTGCACTGTAGTTAAAGAAATTATGCTGCTAAACACTTTTTCTGAATCTCTTATGTTCTAAATGTAATACAAACCGATTTCATAAGTAATGGCTTTTTAACTTACGGTCATCTCGCTTGGATGAGCAACATGGCCGCCTAAAGCCAAATTTCCAGTTTAAACGGCCAAAAAATTTTATATCTTGCTAAAAACCATTTTACCAATGTTTAGTTAACATTTAATTATTTTACCATCTCACGTATAAAAATATTTTTTGATTTTCATTCAAAAATTAATACTTTTTGTGGCATCGTTAACTGCCTTATTTTTACCATTTTTGAAATAATTTCTAAAATTAACAGTTTTTCTGACAATTGCATTTTATTTTTAACACTGGACTCATTGCTAAAGTGTATGTGGAGGACAACATAATAAAATCTGTTTAAAAATTTGCTTTTTAAACGATAAAATTTGGCGGTTGTGGAAGGTGAAAAGGAAAATATCCAAGTGCGTTTTTTTTTTTTTTTTTTTTTTTGTCGCTTAGTGTAAATTAAATTTGACTCATCAGAGAAACTCAGTTCAGCCCGATAATTAACTGCTATTTTTTTTTTTTTTTTTTTTTAATTTTTGGTCAGCTGATGTCTTGTTTTCCTTTTAATATTTTTCATTAATGATGGTTTTTTTGCAGAACTTCTGGTTTTAACCTGCCTTGTTTAATTGCTTCCGGACTATTTTTCAAGAAAGCATTTTGCTATATACTTTTTTAAAATCTTTTTTAAGTTCTGAACATGATACAAATCTATTTTTTAAACATTTGCTTTTTAACTTGCTGTTATCTTGCTTGGATGAGCAACATGGCCGCCTAAAGCCAAATTTCCTGTTTAAATAACCAAAAAATTTTATATTTTGCTAAAAACCATTTTATCAATATTTCGTCGACATTTAATTACTTTGCCATCTCACGTATTAAAATATTTTTTGATTTTCTTTCAAAAATTAATACTTTTTGTGGCATCGTTAACTATCCCATTCTTACCATTTTTGAAATAATTTCTAAAATTGTAGTTTTTCTGGACAATTGCATTTTGTTTTTAACACTGGACTCAATGATAAAGTGTGTGTGGAGGACAACATAATAAAATCTGTTCGAAAAATTGCTTTTTAAACGATAAAATTGGCGGTTGTAGAAGGTGTAAAAGAAAATATCCAAGTGCGGCTTTTTTTTTTTTTTTCTTTTGTCGCTTAGTGTATTTTATTAGCCCTCGTTCTTTACACTATATTACTGTATGATTCCGACTGATATAATAAATAAAAAGTAGAGTTTTTAAAAGAAATTAAATAAATAAAAGCCAAATAAATTTTAATTTTAATATGTTTAATTCTTTCTACTATAAACTACCATTTTTTACCCGAAAAATACTATAATTGAAAAAAAAAAAAAAAGAAAGAAAGATTTTTTTCTTGCAAAGCAATTAATTAGAAAAAGGAAAAATACAAAGTTGTTATACATAAACATAACTGCCATAAATAAGTTTTTAAATTTAAAATTTAGTATATTTAATTTTTTCTACTGCATTACCATTTGATTTTCAATAAATAATAATAATAATAATAATAATAAAGATTTCGTATTCAAATTAATGAATTAAATGAATAAAAAATAAATAGCGTAATAGCCGTTACTAAGATATGCAGACGATTGAAACGAAAGAATAAAATTTATAAAAATGAAACATACCCAAGTAACACGGAATGGTTGGGAAACGGTTGGCCCTACAATTCCTTCTTCGTTGGGCAACGGTTGTTTTTGGCCGTCGGCCCTCGGTTGAGCCAATCGTTGGGTGACAGTTGGCCCAACGATGGAACGGTTGGTTCCTGGTTGGCAAACTGTTGGGCCATTGTTGGTGAACACATTGTAGGCTAACTGTTATATTTTGCAGTTGAAAAAAGATCATTTTAGGACCGTTGGGCCAACAATACTATTTGCTGTTGGCCCACTGTTATTTTAAGCCCTTTCCCCAACGATAACCATTCCCCAACGAACTAACAATAAATCGCAGTTGGGCCAACAGTCTGTGTTACTTGGGATAGAAGCGATTATTTAAAATCAGAAAAAAAAAAAAAAAAATGATTAGAAAAATTCAAATTTGAAAAAATCTCGACGAGGTGCACACCTACAGGGTCCCAGGTACCCATCTACTAAGTTTTGTAGCTCTGCGAACAGTACTGTGAGCACCAGAGCGCAGACAGACAGACATACACACACAAAGAGAGAGACAGACACTTCTCTTTATTTATATAGATTATATTTCAACCCTCACAATGATAATCATGCTAATATAAGTTCATTTTTAATGCGGAACTTAAATAAAATATTTGAATTTTAATTTGAACATTTCTTTCAGTTAAAGTTAATTATTTCAAATGACAGTTAAAAATATACAATTTTGTATATTATTGAATAATTTTAAATACAAATGTGTACAAAGCAATGCAGTTTAATACTGCAGAGTACCATATAATGATCATGATCTCAATGATTATTCTTACAATTAAATTTATAAATTGTATAAATGATTAGTAAATTTTGATTTTGACATGAAACTCATAAGAAAACTAATTTTCATGATGTTAAATGAAATTTATAGTTAATTTTTGATGAACAGTAAAAAATTATTTAATTGCATTGTGTATTGTTTCAGTCAATATATATAAAAATAATTGCTTTATTAATTGTTTTCGTTGGTGGGAATGGGAATTATATAACATACTTGTACTACAATCATAAATTTGCCTAAAACAAGTTTAAACATATCCAAAAAGCATCTGGTGTACGTTTATGGCTAAATATTAAATTCTATGAAACATCATTGATCTGGAATTACCCCAAGCAAACTAAGGTACAAATCAATACAGGGTGTCCCAGCCTTATTCTTTGCTTTGAGTTCATAAAAAATACCCAAAGAACATATCTCTACGACAAATAGTTCTGAGAAAATATGAAGTCATATCCGGTACACGGAAAAAAAAACTTTATTGGAAACATTAATATCGGTATTTGTATATGTTTACACAGGAAGATGTTCAAAATGTCCACCGTGCATACCCAGACCTGCTTGAGCGCGCCGTTGAACGGCTAACTGCAAACACTGCATTTTTAGTATAAGATTCAGATAAACCACGGAATAAAAATACTTTGTAAAATATAAGTAGGGTAAGTGCACCAGTGACTGACACTTTTACAGCAATCTCTAATGTTTTTAATGTTCTAGTCATCAGAAAATGTTTTTAGAAATCTTAAGTTAATACATATGGCACGAAAGACATTCAGAACCACATATATGTTAAAATATATACATTTGATAACAATTGTTTTTTTTTAATGAATTTTTAATTGACACCCACTCAATGTTCCAGTAATTGACACTGCCAGTTTTTCATTTTATCAGTAATTGGCCCCCTGTGTTCCAGTGTTTGACACTGCTATAGTTATTCATTTTATCAGTTATTAGCACCCTATGCTCCAGTGTTTGACATAAAATGTTAAAATTCTTATATGTAAAATATGATTTTATTATTTTTCTTATTTATTAATTATTTCGGGATAGATGTCAATTACTGGAGCACCTACCCTAGCTAGTCAAAATGTGCGCCATAATGTAGGTGAAAATTTCTCCCTTGTAGTTTCTTTTCACAGAATTCTTTATTTAAAAATAATATATGGAACAATGTCTTTATTTTTTAATATTAAAAAAAAAAAAAAAAAAACTTTTCCCCATACCGATTTTTAGCATGATTTATTTTAAGCTTCTAAATTATTTCATCTCAAATCAAATCCACGTATTAATTTATGCAAGATAAGAGATATCTACTGCTTAAGTAAGCGACTCCGGTGAATCAAACTGTATAACTCAAAATTATTCCCAAAACAGCAGTTTACGGATAAATCGCCCCGCGGCATTTCATTTCCAGAATATTTAGCTCGCCGGATATTTCGTTCTCCCGGGCATTATGATTCTAGCATTTCTTCTCAAATAAAGAAGTAAAGTGAAAATAGATTTGTATATAAATATAAAATTGTGTAGACAGAATTTCTCACTATAATTATAGTCCGTTTACCCAATTTCATATTTTACTTTCTGTATAAAGCAAGAAAATATAAAGGCAGTTTTCACTAGAAAGAAGTGTATTTGTTGTATAAAAAGTTTATCGCTTTCTTCGAAATCTTTAAACTATTGGATTTCTAAAGGCTTTTAAGTTTTCTTTGCCAATTTTAATTGTTTTAAGTATGATTTCCTAATTACGTATTTTTAAAATGCACGCTGTTTCAATATACTTCAACAAAATTCTGGAAACTTTTGTTCTTATATTCTTAATCATATATCAAAGATTATTCTTTTATTATTATTTTTAGAATAAAAAATTTCCTATTAATTTTATTTTCCCCTTACGTGTCAGTGTTTATTTTGTTGAAAATTTAAAAATTTTAAAACTTTTAGATGGTTTTAGTTTTGATTTTATGTATATTTTTTAATATGGATTTCCCAATAAAATTCCACTGTTTAAGTTTTAATAATAATCATAATGCAAAGTTATTTTTCATTAATATACGAATGAAAATTCTTAAAATTTTCAATATCAATTTAATTTACTCTTTTTAAATGCTTTAGATATGCATTTCTTGGTAAAAATTAAAATCCAACGCTTAAATTTTAATAATTTATCAAAGAAAGATATTTTTCATTAATATGTGAAGGGAAATTTTGTAATATTTTTTTTTTTTTTTTTTTTTTTTTTTTGCCTCTGAACTATGGCATTACTTTCTAAGTATATAACTCTTAAAGAAATTAGATAATTTAATTTATAAGAATTCAAATATTTTCAAAAATCATTATTAAAATGGACGATAGAAGTACATAAATTTTAATGAATTAAGTTATTATTATTTTTCTTTTCGATAAGTTTTGTTTTTAGAAGTTTATTATGAGATTTTATTCTGTAGTGTAATGATATATTTCAGATCAGATTTGCTAAAGCTTCTATTACTAATTCAACACCTGTATTTAAATTCTCTATGCTATGCTATCTACGGTGTAAATCTTTAGCCAGAAAATTTATAATATTAATAGATCTTGGAACAGAAAAAATTTCTGAAATTAGATTTTTTTTAAGTGAAGGAAAGGAATGGAATTTTTTTTTAAACGTATTTGATTAACATTTTTATTATTGTTAAAATTAGAATACCGAAATTTGAATAAAATTTCACACACACAAAAAAAAAAAAAAAAAAAAAAAAAAATGAAAAATGAAAAAAGAAAATAGAAAAATGAAAAATTTAATTAAAAAAAAAAAAAAAAAAAAAAATCTAAAGATTTTAACTCTTTAAAGATCCTGACGGTATAAACATTGATACATAAAAGGGAACAAAATTGTTATAATTTTTTTCAGGCGAAAAATTATTTAAATAAAAATTAAGAACTGAAGTTGTAAGAATTGTGTTCAAGTATTTAAAAGCATAATTAGAATGTTTTACCTAAAATTATAAAACTGGAAAGGAAAACTAAAAATCTAAGTGTTTATAAACCTTAAAGATTTCAATTCTCAGCGATAAACTGTTGATTTAACAAACTATCTATCGAAAGCCACACCTGAAAGTAAAATTAACATAACATGTGAGTGGACGATAATTATGCCTAGAAAATATTGTAAACCCGTTTGTTTTTTATAAATTTATTTATTTTACTTATCTTCTCCACACACATGGGAAGAAATGCTGGGGGCGAAATATCCGGAGAGTGTAATGCTCGGCGCGACTCATTCGGATCTCGAAACAACAATTTCGGTAGGTAGAATCTTCCACAGGTTTAACACCGACATTTGAGTGCAAATGGTGATTCGAAACGAATATATATATAATATAAATGATAGATATTTTAACCTTAATTATTTAGCATTTAATAGATACATATCAAAACCAACACAACAAAAATAAAACTGATTGTAAGACATTGCTAAAACTAGCACAAGAATGTTGCGATACATGTTAAGATCCAATAAGAGACAAAAACAATATAAATTACTTACGCCCACTTGAGTAAAAAAGGACCATTAAACATAATGACGGAGAAATTAAATAAATGACCACAGAAATAATAATTGGAATAAAAAATGGATTAATAATTGGAAAAAAAAAATACTTAAAAATAGAAGTATTATCTCATCAGGAAACATGCACTTCATAAAGCTGTGAAAGCTGCAACGATTTCGTAAAACGATATAGCTAACAATAGCTAACAATAGCAAACATATATCGTTCATGCCTCGATCGAGCAGAAAAACCATTTTGAATGAAAAATGAAATAAAATATTAATTCAAATCATCAAGGAAACCAGACAGAAAAATAGAATATATATACACACAAAAAGTTAAAACTTTCATGTTAAAAAAGAATGGTTAGTGATTACACACAAATGATGGGATTCTCAGGGTAAAACTATAAGCGAAAATATAAAATTCGATAGCAGTTTTTAATAACATATTTCTGTTTTTATACTATGAACTAAAGTTCTGGTACATGGTAAAATGTTGATGAAACTAACAGTAATCATAGCTTAATTAGCCAATTAATGGTATTTTTATATTTGTAAATTTTCGAACTTTGTTCTACTGCCCAAAATGCTCTATTAAAAAAAATAATAATAAATAAAAATAGAAAGAAACTTGCCGCCAATTCTGACGATTTTTTTCACTACCACTAATTTTTAATAATATTTTTTGTAATGTTCTGTAACAATTTTTTGATTAAATAAAGTGGGAAAATTTACTGAAAGTGGTAATAAAAATCAGTAGCAGTTGGCATCTATGTCCAACCAATTTGAAAACCTGCCCTGGAGGAGTGATTTTGGAAAAAATAATTCACCATTGCAAGGGTAAATGAGTTTTGTGTTTGATGAAAATTCACACTAATATCTTCTCGTTGATAGTCTATATGTATTCAACTCTGTAATTTCTATGTCATGATAAATAGTATTTTTGCTAAAACATTTATCTTTCATAATATTTTTTTTTTTTTTTTCTCCAAATACCATTTAACTTATATTTAATCGGTTAACTGCATTTATGCTAAATACGGTTTTGTTCTAAGGACTGCATTTGTGATTGATATATCATTTGTCAAAGTTTCTCTTTACTTTCCTTCTTAAAACGAAAATATATTTTCATAACGTAGTCTCCATAGAGTTCCTTCACTTTCTATTATGTCACACATTATTAGATCATTCAAATGATGAATTATTTTTTCCCGCTGTGTCGCCGAGGTAAAAGAAAGGAGGGAAAAAAAGAAAGGGTGAGAGAATAAGTTTAAGTTCTCTGCTTATGCAGATATAAAATAACACGTTATTTTACTAAATAATAATAAAAGTATAATACGGTGTGGTGGTTAGCGTCCCTGACTCCTACACGGTAAGACCAGAGTTCGAATTCCTGACAAGGCATGGATGTTGATCAAGTGTTGTGCCTGTTAGGGGCTTTGATGACCGTCCATTGAATACCACTTTACAAAAGGCCATCAATGCGGCAATTCCCTGGCCAGTGTTTAAGAAACAAGTGCCGCACCATTGGAAAATAACAATAAAATCACATGCGTAAAAACTAACATGTTTGAGACAAATACTAAAGGGCATTATCTTTAATTGAATATCCCCAGTGATATGCCACGTTTTATAATTGTTCCCTGTTATAACCAGGACTACTGTATTTACATTAATAATATGACAATCAAGTATTTGAAGATAATTTAAAAAAAGAAAAGTTATAACTGCTCTGACATAGAAGATAGCTCAAATTAACACATGAAAGTCCGTCATTAGTTTTTATATCTGCGCGGTGAATATATTAAAAATAATAATTACGGAAACGCAAAATATGTTAAAACTGTGTTAATTAAATTAAGAATACAACGTTTTCAAATATTTATATTGGATACTAAAAACGACAGGCAGATTAACATGGAAAATAATTTTATAATATTTCTGTATATTTTATATGCATTAATATATATTTATGTAAGAGTGTGTGATTACATATAAACATTAGAATTAAAACAGGTTACATTTTGTCCGTTTATAAACCAATTTATAAGCATAAAAGTAAGGGAACTATTGTATAATTAAAAATTTTTGTTCGTTATAATTGGTGAAAAATCCCACGATAACCTTATGTCTAGTCATAAATCCGCACTCGTTGCTTTATCTCTCATTCACAAAATTATTTTATAAATATATGCGTGAAAATTGGATATTTTTCCTGCTCAGGTAATCAAAAGTTTTCCTATTTTTTTTTTTCCATGAAAGCCAAGAAACTTTCAGAAAATGGTATCAAAATTTGTTGTTTTGAATAGATTTTCCGAACATGACTGTCACGAAATCATGTAGAGGACACCTATAATTAAAGGTGCCTCTCATTTATGGTAAAATTAAAAAGAAACGCTCTTTCTCCTCACGTCGGAAAATCGAAGAACGCTGGAAAATTTCACGCAAGTAAAATAAAAAATGTGTTTGTGAATCCTCACGGAAAATTTCGATCGAACAGCCGGAAAAGAAAGATACTTTTACCTTTAAAAAGTTAGTTGTTAAATAAGTGAACGAAGTTGCTAATACTCAAGTTTCTGAATAGAAAGCTCAAAAGAGATTAACAATATATTTAAAAAATAAACTTAATTTTTATTACAGAAAGCTCAGACACACTGCATGAAAATGTTGTCCATAGCATTGTATTGTTATTAAAATAACTAGTTTGGTAGATCGACGGGAAGGACAACGTTAATTTTTTTTTTTTTTTTTTTTTTTTTTTTTAAAGAAAATTAAAACCGAGTTAGTGATAAGATCCATATAACACAAAAATAAATCTTTTATACAAACCTTTTTTTTCCCCCATGAATGATTTATGAATACGAATCATATTAGCAATAAGGCTTACTTTATTGGATTACTTAGATAATAACACATTCCTAAATAAAAAAAAAGATGTAAAAGACCGTTTGTTAATTTATTGCTCTGTTGCATTTGTTATTATTTAATTGCTAGAATGACTTATTTATTGCTTAAATAAATAAATAAATGCTGCTTATTAATGGAATCTTACAGTGTCTCTCTCTGTTTATATATAATAGTTATCGGACTTAATGATGTTAGGAAAAAAAATCTAGAAATCTTACATCATCATTAACCCTTTAACTTCCCCGGGCGTATATTTACGTTTATTCGAAATACGATCCTTTGTATTTTGCTGCTACCATTGAAATTAGACACTTTTTGGCAATGCAATAAAATCACTTTGAAAGTGATCTTGACATTGTATTCGAAAAATTTACTCATTTGAGAGTTGAGAGAAAACGGTGGCACTGAGAAACGATCTCGAAAATTTTCCTCGGCAAGTAAAGGGTTAACTTGGTCATAACATATTTATATATATAACCATTTTGTTACAATACTACTCAAATGTGAATGAATAAAATATTCTTCGACCATATTTAATGAAACCATGGAAGCATCTGCGCAAGTGCTAACTCAACGAGTCCAATGCTAAAATAGGGGTGACAGTCATCTGACTCAGGAAAAATGAGCAATAATAGAGCACAGAATTACTGGATGTTTTCCAAATTTAAAACTGTCGTACAAGCTGGCATCCCTCCAACATTTTGGATGCGTCCTCACTGCTAGTTTTCGGATTGCATTATACCAGTTGCATTATACCAGTGTACCGTTTAATAATTACGGGATGCTAACGAAACATGAAAAAGAACCCGCACTTTTTATCAAAATATTCGAATGCTGAGGGAAAATTGAGATATTTAAATCAATTATCATATTTAAACCTTTAGTACAAATCATTAAAGCCATGAATTATTTAATCAATAATTCACGGTCGGATTTTATGAAATCGGGTAAAATTTCATTTGCATGTGGTGAATCACTTTTTCAACCCGTTACCTCTTCATAAATTATGTGTAAATTTGAAAAGTAATTTAATTTCAAGTTTCGATTTGTATGACCTGAAAAGAAAATTGTACTATTAAGAAAATTTTGTTCGGAATATTGTAAATATCTCTGGTTGTGGACTTTATTAAAATTAAATTTTGCATTTAATTTTCGATAAGACTATCAAAAGTTGTTTAAAAAAGAGCGAAAGAAATTTGAAAAAGAAATTTTATTATTATTTTTAATTAAGTAGATTTAATGCACGTCAGATTGATTTCCTATAAATCTTAAAACAAATATCAAATAAATTTTTAAAAATATTTTATTATATTATTTTGTAGTTCAGTCATTTATTTTTATTTAGTTTTATTAATACAACGAATTTTATTTTAGACAGCCCTCTCTAAAAGATGTAGAATTATGTCTTAAGCTAATGTTACATGTATGTGCATGTGTAAAAATTCTTTGATGAAGAAACCCAAAAACAAAAATGTAAATTGCAAAACGAAAAAGCAAAACCCTAACAGCTAGTAAAACTCAGCAACAGTAAATTCCATGTAAACTCTTCACATGGTTTTCTATGAGCTTTATATTTTTACTTTAGTTTTTACATGTTACTGTTAAATACGAGTTTCTCAAGTTGATACAGTTGACGCATTTAGAAAAAAAAAAAAAAAACTTCAAATTCTCATTTAAACTTTGCGTATGTGAATGACATCAGACGGCCTTACAAACCGAAGACTAAAATTTCTTGCTCGTGTATCTTTTTCTGTTTATATACAAAAGATAATTTTTAGTCTTTATAAGAAATAATCCTTAATTGCAGGATCATCAAGCAGTTTATTTCCATGTTATGCAACACGTGGATATCGGTCATTAGGTTGTGCTTTTTTAAAATAGATCTACTGGAATTAAAGTTCTTTGAGAGTATTTCTAAAGAAAGCATTCATTACGGAAAACTATAATTTTCATCATATCGCATATAAAAGCTATACAATTTTGAGAATAAATCTTAAGAAAACGTGTAATTATCTTCATGAGCATAATTTACTCACAATTAATTATTAAATAACTGTGGTTTCTGAATGCAAACAAAATATGTGAAACCAATTTTTGCCACATTTTAACAAAACCGCAAATTATTTATTTAGTTGTAAAATAATTATTTGTTAATTAAATCGAAAAAAAATTGAGCGTATCATAAATGATATGATAAAAATCGGGCCCGATCAAAAATAAATGACGCAGAGTTTTGGGGGGAGGGGACGGCCTCAAAAATTCGCAATGAAATTGAATATATTTGTAAACTGGTTCTTTTTTTTTATGGTGGGGAAGGATAATATAATATAGGTGGTATATTGATCGGTTTGAAATTATTTATTGAGGCTCCTGCGAGCAAACTCTGGATAAAAATTCGCATCTATAAACAATGGTTATTATTGTATGGTGTTGCTATTATCGGTAAATCTCTACACGAGGGATCTAAGCATGGGTGGGATGCCCTCCGTGGGGATCTTTCTAAGGGGGCCTGGCCTGTATGTTTTTGTATGGCGGAAAAAGAATTGCGTATGTTAAATCTGGCATATGTATGACTAAACGTACGTTACTTTATGGTCCTACAAACTTTGATATCCATGTCTCTGCACCTGTAAGTTCGTACTGAACTAGCTAATAGATTTAAAGTTAGTTCGTACGGTTTTAACTATGTGATTGATGAATAAGTAACGATGAAAAATTATGACATACCCACGTTATAAGCAAAATCACAGCATTAATTTTTTCTGTGCCTGGACATTCAAATCTTTAATATTGTAGATTATTATTATTTATTTATTTTATTTATTTATTTTATTTTATTTATTTATTTAATTTTTTGTGAAATCAAAATATTTAAGTACTGTAGTAAATCGAATAACTTTTCTCGAGTCTTCAACTCTGTTATTAAAAATATATATATAATCTTAATATTGAATTACCGCTAATAGTAATGTCGTAGTTCGTCATAAGTGTCACTGTCACACTGTAACTTTTTTTTTTTTTTTTTTTTTTTTTTAAATAAGAGTTACGTGGTGAATTTTAAAAGACCTTCATTTGACAACTCCAATGCGGAGTTTTTCTGACCGATTTTTTAGTAACGCTTCATCTAGTGACGTGTCATGAAATCCTGATATGATCCTGATGAGTTTCTTACAGTTAAGAACCTAAAGAGTTTTAAAAAAAAGATAAAAGTAAAATAATACATAATTTTACTTAACGCTGTTAATTCTCTATCATACAATAGGCATGGGGGAACTTAGGTATTCGTAAAAGTTTTCGATCACATTTTTTTTTTTCTTAATGTTTATACGCGTTATGAGGTGTGAGTAATCGGCAAATCTCAAAACTGTTATGCGTCCGTCTGTAGGGTGTCAGTTTGTGAAAGCGTTAATTTGTTAGTGTGTTAGTTTGTTAGTCCGTAGACACGATATCTCAGGAACGCATAAAGAGATGTCGGACTTGTTTTAAAACATCATATATTACATTGGTAAGAACCTGCTTGTTTTCAATATTCTAATTTATTCTAATTTGAAAACTTTAGTAAGTTATTCAAAATTTACGCTTTTCTTTTTAACATGGGAGAATAGGGAAAAACTTCGTATAAATGTGTAACATGAGGATTATTTTCCTTGTAAAAATGTTGTAGAAGTTTTAAAATATCATTTATGATATTCGCATGAAAATCATTGACTATGGACATTCTACTTCGAAAACTTAGTTCAATTATCAGAATTTACGATTTTTTTCCCCCCACCATGGAAGAATAGGCTATTATTTCACATAAATTTGGATTTTGGATAGGAAATACTGTGGAGTTGCATGAAAACCGAAATATGAAACTAACCTTAATAAAATTAAACAATAAAGTAGGATAAGATGTAGGGTAGCCTTTTGGGCAGGGCATTTTATTCTGCGACCGCGTCGAGTGATCGGTAGACCACATTCCTTTTTACATAACTGAAGTATCACTACAGCAGAAATTTGCAAGAACAAATATGTGATACTGAACAGTATTCATCTATACCAACTAGTTTTTAAAAATATTTAAGAGATGTCGATAATTTATTGTCCCATGACTAAAATAAAGATTATGTGGTTTCGTTGTAAAATTAAAAAGGTCACCGTGCACTAGCGTACACATTCCCGTTGCAACTGTAACTAACCTTTTGCCATTATTGTCTGAAGCCCAACTTTATATTACGGTACATGATGCGATTTGTGGAAGTACAGTCAATCTATGTAAATTTTATCCACTTTTTATGTATTTCAATATTCCCATGCATAATCTCAAGATATTTTCACAACTGATGCAAAAAGTTAATGAATAAGGTCTCCATTTTTATTGAACCTAAAAATATTTTAACCCATTTCAAAATTACCCCGCCTTTATGGGTATTTTTGAGTCATCATTTATTTACCATCGAAATGCATGAATAAAATGATTTCATGTTAAAGGTTAAAATAGTTAAAATTTCTAAAATTAAGCTTATACTATTTGAAAAAATTCAAAACAATGTTCGCTTATTTTGCAAATTGTTTATTAAAATATAAAAATTGTTTAAAACATCTCTCATTAAAAAAAAAATAAGAAGAAGAATGTGGAAAGAAATTGCAAATAATAAAATGTGCAGGTCTACTCTACTATACATGATTTTACAATTTCTTACAAGTCTGAGGGTGAAATATATATATTAGAAAATAAAAACAAATATGCATTAAAAACCATAAAATTTACTTTGTCATTTATCATTAACTGTATTTATATAAATTTTGCTAAAAATAACTTAACATTTACCGATAAAGCGTCTCAATTAGTGACTTAAATGATATTTCTGTAGATAAGTAATTAAATATATGTTTTCTTGTTCTAAGAGTCATTATTATAACACGCTTTTCAATGTGCGCTAGTCTTCTCCGTGCATTGTACCAAATATATGCTGTCTTTTAAACTGCTAATTATTTCCGGGTAAAATTCTTTGCTATATTATATTGAATAATAACGCTGTCATAATTATTGCATTTGGTCTGTTCTATACATCTAGAATAATAGCGTGTTCAATATAGTTCAAAGTTCCTGCTTTATTCAAGAATTCAACAGCCACTTCTTTATAATAATTTGTGGTTTTAATTTTTTTTTTTTTTTTTTTTTTTTAAATCGCGTAACAAATTTCTATCAGATCTTCATAATCAAATATTGCTTCGACATTTCTTTTTACTTATCTAAAAACGTGTGCGTGTTCTGCATTCGGGTTAAGGCCAGTTGTCTACACTAGGGACCTGTGTTTATTGAAGTGTCCTCCGTGGAGGTCTTTCTAAGGTATCCTAGCCTTTATCTAAAAATAATCTGATGCTAGTCGAAGGTATGCTTCCGACACATTTTTCTTTCTTCTTCAAGGTCTTTGAGTCTTTTTCTACAGACAAGCTAAAAGAAACTCTCTCTTATTCCATTTCTGCTTTTGGTCTTTGCTCCACATCTTCTTTTACCCGTTTTTTGTAAAAAAAAAAAATATATATATATATATTCCTTTTTTTTACAGCTCCAAGTAAGCAAATAAGCCATTATTGATAAATATTAACAGAAGTGCAGGGCTACTTCACCAATTCATTCCATTGGATGAAAAAGAAAGTTATTTACTAAAGTACATTAAAGTAAAGAAAAAATGAGTAAAATGAATAGATATCTCTTTTATTTTAGAAAATTATTTAGGCTAAACGATGGCATTAATTTTTGAATACAAGAGTATGATTAAATTTTGAATAAGTTAGAATTAAAACTTAGAATTATTTTTTAAATAAAAAGATAAATTTTAATAAAGATTATGACATGGAAAATTTTACTTAAAAATTATTTTTTTTCCATGACATCTCATGTGCATTTATTATGCTAAAGTGGAAAATGCAGAAACTCACTCATTATCCGTTTTTCTGTATTAGGATATGCACAATTGGATTATTCCTTCTTCCTCCCAAACGCTAAAGCCACAATTTTAGTTTGCGTTAAAGCAACGTAATCTAATGTCACGACACCAAAAAAGAAAGCTTTGGAAGTCAAATTTTGACACAATAAGCTCACAGTCAGGATAAAAGGCTATTATTATACCTTTTTTCATTCAACATGGGAAAAATCAACTTATGAATAACTTTTCGGTGACACGCGCACCAGATATTTATCCTAATCATTAATAATCTAAATAATGGTACATTATCGTGATTGGCAAAGATAGATAGATTTGGAAAATGAGTTAAAAACTGACTGTGCGAAGAACAAATATCTCATAATTAAATTGTACACGAAAACCATTTTTATTTCGATAAACAACCATATTTGCTTCAGTTTGACATTAATGACCATTGGGAGCATTAAAGTATTACAAATTATAATTCAGGGACTAATTTTCAGAAACAACTTTGCAAATTTTCTAAATATTGCTACCTACCTATAAGCTTTATGAATAAAATAATTTCTGTATAACACTTAACTTATTAATCTTCAAAGTTAAATTTTCCTGCTCATTAATTTATTAGAATCTAATTATATATTCCTAAGTCAGATTAATTCATCAATGGTAACACATACAAATCTTTTCTTGATAAATTTTAAAAAGTTCAATGTTTAAAGTTAAAATTTCAAAAGTTTAGAAATATGTTTAAAATTTTGTAATTTATCGTCGATTGTTCTTAGGAAGTTTCTAGCAGAATGAATTAACTTTTGCATTTTTGGAATTTTTATTCATTTAAAATAGGAATAAGTCAGTCTTTTGATTCAGAAATATTCACTACATCAGATATTCTCATATTTGAGTGTTCATAGAATGTAAATAATTAATGCTTAAAATAAAACTTTGGTTACTAAATGTTTAATTAGTTTTATGTAAGCTGTTTTCAGTGGATGCAATATGAACTAAATATCGATTATAGAAGCTAAAGCTTTTGCTGTTTAAAATAGATTAAAGGATCTTTTCAATATATTCAGTAGCATATTCATATCATCGATTTGAATGTAAATCCCATATTTTCGCCAAATATCTTTTTAATAATAGTTTTTTTTTTTTTTTTTTTTTGAAAAATGAAAACGTCTGCAAGGATACTAGTGTATTCTAAGAATTTAGTTAAACATTATCAATTTTCCCAATAAAATTAACCAAAAAACTGGTGTCAAAAAATAATAAATAATAAAATATATATATAAGAAAACACCATTACTTACAAAATCTAACAACAGTTCTCTCAGGTCGAAAAATAAATAAATAAAATAGCTCGAACTATTATTTTTTCTTCTGATGGAGCGTCCTGTTATTATTTTAACCTGAAACATTTGAGAGCTTTTTCAATTAATTATATTTGCTTACATAGTTATCTATCAAATTTAGCCTTAGGTAAATCATTAGTATTATTATTATACATGACATTTTTTCTTTCTTTTTCAAACACTTAGATGTAGTAGGATTTTAAACAAGTTTTTACTATGTCATGGAAACTAACATCTCAACATAACTTTTCGATAAATATTAAGCAATTTTTGGGATGTTTGGAAATTACTTAAATATAGAAATAAAAATTCAAAATCAACATATTCATCTTGTTTAACTTTCTCGCTTAAAAAAGAACTAAAAGGCTGTAGATATGTACACAGACGAAGGAAAAAAAAAAGAGTACCATGTGTATTATTTAATTAATAATAATAATTAAAAAAAAACGCATATAACTAGATACGTTTACAGCTTTTATTTCAGAAACTTCTCTATTTAAAATTCACAGCGTTCTGTTAAGCCAACTGAGATTGTGAGCTATTAAATAATTAGGTAAACCTTTAGACACTTGCCTCATATTTTGGCCGTAAATTTTTCAGCTTGTCGCCCAGCTGAAAAATTTACGGTCAAAATATGAGGCAAGTGTCTAAAGGTTTATCTAATTATTTAATAGTTTAAAACGTCTCATTTATTTTTTTAATTTCTGAATGAGATTGTGAAGTTTAATTAAAACCTCTGTTAAAGTTGTTCATTAGATAATTGTTACAAATTACAGAGATGTTAAAATTCAACAGATAGGACCCGTTGTAATGGCTTGGGCACATTAGAAAAAAAAAAAAAAGTGTGCGTCATTTGTGCATACTTGCGTAATTGTAAATGCTGCAATTTTGAAATTTTGTGCATTGATACAGTGTCATAAATTCATGCAAGCATAAAAAATTCTTAAGCAAGTGTAATGTTCGAAAAAAAATTTCGGTATGCGGGAATAAGATTTGAGAGACTTTGGACCCCCTCCACCAAGAAATAAAAAAGAAATAGTCCACTAACCGAAAGAGGAGCCCTTACATGCCATAGTGATTGCTGTGATATCAAATTTCGTGCAGTTTGAGATATCTGCGACGCGAGGTAGCGGTAGCCTCTGTTTTTAAGTTTTCATGTGACCGAAGCGTGCATACTTGCGTAATTGTAAATGCTGCATTTTCGAAATTTTGTGCATTGATATCGTGCGAGGAAATATTTTATAATTTTTAAACTGTGATTGGTCATAATTTGGTATTTTCAACTAAAATTTTCTTTAAAACTTCTGTTGTATAATTTGCTTTTAAACTATTTATTTTAGAACGCATTTAGCAGGGATTTCATATTCTGCAATCTCGAATAAAGAGTTCATTCATTCTCTCTTCTAAAGTGTTGTAAACCACGAAAACAAGACAAAATAATATCAAATTAGCGATTTTATCAAAAATAGCAACACGTCAAGCAGTACCACAAACTGCACTTTTTACTGTTTCTATTACCAAATAATTGTGTATTTTGAATTATTACAATGATTTTTAAAATAGTGTAAAAAAAAATATCTAAATTAAATGTTGGTCTTCAACAGAAACATCCGAAATGTGTAAATCACAAAAGCGCTGTCTTTTCACACTGTACACATCCAAATTTCTTTCACCTTAAAAATGTATTACATCATTAAAATAAACTTCAGTTTAAAACCATTCAAAGAGAAAGATAACTATTAATAATTCAAAGACAAAGATAACCATTAACTATTCAAAGACAAAGATATGTTCTTCGGCCTAGCCATTCGGAATTTTGATTGTTTTCTTCGAAATACTCTTGTATGAGGGTTGGGATCCCTCAGAAAGACCCTTGCAAAAGACATTCCACCCAGGACTGGAAGACTCGAGCAATCAAATCGGCCCTGACACCACCACATATCACTTTCACGCACAGACAGGCACATACTAACGCGAAACACGAACGCTTAGATAAGACTATAATACTGTATATAGTATTTATCGTATTATAGTACTTATCGACAGAGTAATTTATTATTCTTGTTTCTTAAAAAAGGAAAAAAAAAAGTAATCATAAAAAATTGAATGACAATCTGAATAAAGAGTCAGCAATTTCTGTGTACATTTATTAGCGATTATTGCTAGCATTTCTAAGAGGTATTTTTTCCAGACAATGGTTAAATCTGTATTGTATATATCGAATTATAATCACATTAGATGCTCACATTTAAAATTCTATTTATGCACAATAGCAATATACTATTAATATATACTACATGATTAGGTGTGTATAGCTTATAAAATATTGTATGTATTGTATATAGAATGTCGCATATAATGTAGAAGTTAATTTATGTAAGTATATAGTATATTTATTAATGTTATGCAAGATGGATGTAACTAAATGTATATGCGAAAGAGAAGGATTTGATTGACGAATTGATTGATTCATTAATTTAAAAATTACATTTTATCTAAATCACACTAGCATGTAAATAAAATTCGCCATTGAAGCCGTTTTTCATATTCTTTTCATTTCTTTTATTTTATCTCCATGCCACCATAAAATTAACACAAAAAGGGACTGTGATTTTTATTTAACTACATGTATATTATCCCATACTATGGAAATAAAATTGCAAAACTGTACATAGCTTTAGAAAATTACGCTATTATTATTATTATTTTTTTTTTCCGAATGGAGATATTTTTATCCTGCAAATGCAACACTGTAAATTAATGAATTTTAAAGCTTAAAAATATCCCCATAAATGTTTCAAATATTTCAAAGCTAAATACTAAACTCCACATTTAGACATCTTCAATCTTTGTCAAACTCGAAACTTTATTGCATTTATTAAATTAATGTTCATTTAAAAATCCAATACAGTTCTCGTGGAACGAACGAATTAGCCATCTTCAGCGAACTGTAAAATTATTTTCACGAAAACGGCTGTCATGTAATAATGGATTAGCGTTGTCTTTTCTCAAGAGAGGCGAGCTTTGTATCATGAATAATAATAATAAAAAAAAATAATAAAACTTTTAAAGAACTAATTAAATAATAAATTTGAGTGAAAACCAGAGAAAAATTGCCAATTCTAGTAAGAGTGAAGTAAGTTTTTTGCAACTTCTGTTAGAAGAATTATTTTTTTAACACATCAATAATAAAAATTAAAAACCACAAAATTTGAAAAATGAATTTAGAGCAAATTGCTTTATTAAAAAAAAAAAAAAAAAAAAAAAGATTTGTAAGAAAAATGTTAAAATGTAATTAATGAAAAGTATTCGATTTGATTACTTATAAATAATTGACGATTGTGGGAAATTTATAAATTACTGAAGTTTGAGTTAAATTATACTGAAAAATATTCTGATCTAAAAATATTGATTTAATATGTATGATAGAAGGTACTTATATTTACATGTTCTATTATTATTCTTTGAAAAGGAAAAAATAAATTAAAAATTATTACTTTCTTCTTCTATATAGAAGGAAGTAAAAGGCTTGTGAATAAATTTTGAATAAACTGATTGGTTACTAGGGAAATTTCGGATAATTCGCAAACTGATCTTTTTTCGTTTCTATATAAAAAGTTTTTTTTTTTCCAAATATTTCTTACACTTTAACTTTAAAAGCCAACACTAACTAAAATATTTCTTAAATATTTTAATATTTAAACCGAAAATGGCCATGCGAATTACAAATTACATCTCGTAGTTTGTAAAAGAACACATTACAGGATTCGATTTTCCTAAACTCTCTCACAGTGTTGTCAGACGTTGCAAATTTTTTATTCAGTATTCACCAATAATTTTCATAAGTGATACTTGATATACATAAATAGACGATTAATCGCCTATTATGCATATCAAATATAATTTCTCAAAATTATATGTGACTAATGAATAAAAAAGTCGCAAAGTCTGGCAACGCACTACTCACAAATTAGTCAGTTTTGTCCAAATAGACTACCTTATATACATTCTGTAGAAGAATGTGTATCACTTTCATGTCATATATTATGGTATCATTTTCAGTGTAATATATTATACTAATTTAAACATAAATGTACCAAACAACTTCGTCCATAGAACCTTAAAATATCGTAATAATCCTATGTTAGCCGTCGGCTATACTTTGATCCACTATGCGCTCTTGACAGAAAAAAAAATCGGAGGGGGGTTCAAATTTTAGCACATAATTCTGTTAGTTAAAAATGAAGTGTAACTCATATTTTTGAGAAATTGCAAAATTTCAGTGAGAAGGGGGGGGGGGGCTTGACCTTGTAAATTGATAATTTTTAGAAAATGTCTGTCTGTATGTCTGACAAAAATTTTGTGACGGATCCCAGCTCAAAAACAATTGCACAGAAATGCACACAAATTTATGTGTAATTGCAGCTTAGCATAAATTAGTGCCTGTAGTGCGGAAGTGATGATAAATTAGTGAGGAAATTGCTTCCCTCCTGTGTGTGTGTGTGTGTGTGTGTGTAAATTTTCAAAAGGAGTATTTTTCAATATAACTAGTACATATACCTTTAAAACGAATGGTTGAACTATAGGTATGTGACAATTTAAAACAAACTTATTGAGTTTTTTCATTAAAACTGAAAAATGGCATCTCCTCAGATGTCTTCTGTAAAGCACAAGACTGACTTTCTTTTGACATTTAATGTTCTACTTCTCTTTGATGGAAATCATCTGCATTCATCATGGAAAATAATTTTAATAAATAATAAATTTTAATATATAATTTGTCCTACATAAGTTTGATTTTAAAAATACACAAGAAAATTTTGTGATGGCGATAACATACTAGTTGTGAATAAAGAAGAGACAAGGAAAGTTGAAGCTCTGTGGAGAATTTTGACCATTTAAGAAAAATTAATTGTCCTATAGGTTTCTTGAACAGGTATAATGGAATGAAAGAGTAGAATTTATATGAATTATTTCATAGTATACTATATCGATAGCATAAATCGAATTTTTCTTGAAAAAATCGATATTCGCTAAATCTTTTTAAATAATTACAACTCTTAAAAGCTAATGAAACTCTTTTTGCGCTTTTGCAAATGTTAAAAATATATAATTTTTTTAGCAAATTCCTGAATTCAGATATTTGTTTAATGCAACAAAACGAATACAGCATCATATTCCTATTATATTTGATTAAGGATTCTTAATTTTTGTAACGTTAAATGCGGCTGTCTTTTATGGAGACAAACTAAATATTGTTCGATAGATTTTAAGTCAGCACAACCGGTTTCGAAAGGACGTAGCCTTTCTTCATCAGATGCAAACACGTGCTATTGCCTTGGAGGCAAAAGCAAGACTTGCTTTTGCTCCAGTCTTGCCTTTGCCTCCAAGGCAGTAGCACGTGTTTGCACCTGATGAAGAAAGACTACGTCCTTTCGAAACCGGTTGTGCTGACTTAAAGTTTATGGTGTGTGAAGAAGTTTTAATATCTTTCAATTGATTGTACGCCAGTTTTTGAATTTAGTTTTGGTAAATATTGTTCAGTAAAAGGAATAAACGTCTTGAATATTTTTTAGCATAAAAATTTGTTTTTTTATTTTTATTATACAGGGTAGTTTCAAAAAGATGGATCCAACTTTACTTTGTATTTCACGAAATATATATTGGACATGAACAATGTATATACAAATGAAAAAAGGAAGTTTAAGTTCGTGTACATAGGTTATAAATGTTCAATGTGCCTACACTTTGCTAGACGGCAAACATTACAGAGACATCCAGTTTTTTGAAATTGCGTAAATCAACTTTTGATGTTTTTTCTAGTTGATTGGTTAATGTCGATTCGGAGACGAAATGCCCGTTGCTCTGTGACTGCCGAGTTTTGTGACTTTTTTAATAACCCTGCATTATCACGTAATAATCCAAGAACATTTAAGGTAACCACCATTATAATAAGTGCTAATAACAAGTTTATGTAATTTTCTATCAGCACAATCTGTGGCTTAACATAAGAAAAAGCAAATATATAGATATAGTGTGGGGTATGTGTAACCAAGGCTTAGAATAACCTCGTATTATAATTTAAGTAATAAGCTGAATTTGGATCTAATAGTCCTCATATATATTTGTTTAGAGCTAGCTATCTTTGTTATATTTAGAGTTAGGAAACTAAATAAAACATGAAATAGTTATAGTTTTAGAAGCTTGAAAAATTGGTCACGCCCTACCCAACAGAATGCCATTATAAAAATTCTAAATTTTGCCATTGCTGCACTTATGAAGCAAACTCCTCAGTTTTTGTTAAAGGAAACCAAGTTTTGTATGTACATTTTAAATTAACTTCAGATTTTTCTAAGTTTATTGGTTTGTCACCCGTGGTTACATTTACTCTAGGAATTTTATATATCGGGCAAGTAGAACAAGGATGTTTACATTGGTTGCAAGCACTTCACCTGCATTACTTATAAATTTTAGCTTTGCTTTTTCAGTTTTGTCTTTTAATTTGCAATGAAATTTAATGTCCTGGTACATATATATATATATATATATATATATATGTTATAACAAAGCAGTAGAATTTAGAAAAACAGGTAATAAAATGCTATTGAAACCCTTAATAACAAAAATTAATTCATATATAACTAGATTAAATAACTTGTATTATCTTTAAAAAAGATATGGAAAGAATTAACAATAGTTTTAATAAAGATAAAAAATGTACCGTACTTACCAAAATAGTATTCCTAGAAAACTGTCTACATGCATGGTTACATGAAATAAGACTATTAAATAGAGAGTTAAACCACATATAAATATCAAAAGCGTACATCCAATCCAGACCATTAAATAAAAAAGGATCACTAAAAACTATTGAAGACTAAAATACTGGAATTACGCTCAAACTGTGGAGATTAATCATCAGGGTTCAGCCACTATATATAGTTAGATATAGAGAGAGATTTTGTTGGAATGTTTTAAAGTTTAAGATGTGAAGTGTTAGTTGGAGGCGTACGGAAACGTTTCCAGATCTAACGAGTTAAGATATTTTGAAAATTCAAAAGTCCCATATTCATGAATTAAGTTTTCACTATCGGGACACTCGTCTTCCTTATCTCTTAATCTGCTATACATGTGTATAGTAGCAGTAGGCAGAGGTTAAACTTTTCCTAAACCATGGAGAAAGAACTTCGGAATATAAATTTTTCATTATTATTATTTTTCGTTTTTGTTAAGTAGCTCATTGTTAAATTATATAGAGCTCATATCTTTTAAGGGCAATAACTGCAGTTTATGCCTGAAAATTTTAGAATTATAATAGCAACTGAGCAAAATGAGGTCGAACTGTGTGAAAACGTGGTTACACTAACCCCACCACTTCGCTGTCTCTTTACTTAGAATTTTAGTTTAACTTTATCTCATTACCAAGATGTGTTGGCAAACATTATATTAAGCGGAATGTAGATGATTAGTTTGGTAAAATTAAATTACTTTATCACTAACAGAGATTCACTTTGTATCGCACAAGTAAATAATTATCATCGAAAATTCCCACTGATCTTCCCGTTGAATCTCTAAAAGAGAATTAAATTTACTGTGCATAAATTACAGTTCAACGATCTGCGAGATTAATTCATTAAAAGGAAGGTGGGTAAAGCAAGGCAAAGCAAGAGGGGAATCCGACCAAGTTTTACATTGCGCTTATAAATATTACAGTTGACTAAATAATAATAAATCTTTGTACACGTTTCGAGAACATGGAAAACACAGTTTATTTTTTCGAATATTATTGAAAGTAAATTTCCTTTTCACGAATATTTTTATTATTATTATTATTTTAAATATTAGAGAAGTTCAGCTTAGCCTCAAAACACATTTTAAACCACCGCTCTTTGTTATACACTGGCCGTTCATTTTTGTTCGAAATAATTGATTTTGAAAAACAGTACGTTTTTTATATGACTTACAATGATAACTGCCAATATTAGCAACATTTCGGCTACCAGAAAAATTTTAATAGAATTATATATATGTGTGTGTGTGTGTATACATATTTCTGTAACAGTTTTCACTGATAAAATAAAATAAAAAATTCTACTAAAATTTTCTGGTAATTATCAAAAATTTCAAAAAGTTCTAAAGTTGGCAATTACGTTCATAATAAGTACCAAAAATATAGTACGATTTTTACTCTTTATAATTATTTTAACCAAGTTTTCGAATTAACGAACCCTCAGCAGTGACCTACAGTTTCTGATTTCAAGAGAAACGGTGGTGTTTGGTTCGAACCCAATCGAAATCAGCCTAGCTGTCCAGAGTTTTCTATGGTTTTCTCAGAAACTCGAATACAGGCTAGGAATCCTGAGAAAGACCATTATTGTGTGTCTGTCACCCATATTTGTGTCTCTAGTGTAGATAATCGGAATTAACTCAAGCACCATACCACTATCTCCAGTTAATCGATAAATTTATTGACTGAGTTTAAAAAATATACTTGTAATTTGAAATTTCAGAAAAGTATGCAATCATTAAGAGAGAATCATATTGTCTAGCACAAGAAAATATTTAGAATTATATGTAATCAGTAAGAAAAGAGAGCAGGTGATGTGTTTGAAATATGTAGTTTCATAAAATAATTAGACAGTTTATTGAAATTTAATTTTTCCGACTGAGTGAAAATAATGCCTGGACCGGGACTCGAACCACGGATCTTTGACTTACAAGGTCAAGGCTCTACCAACTGAGCTATCCAGGCCGACATCCCGGTCAGCATTACTCACTCAGACAACCTTATAGGCTGAAACAATTTGGTCTATCATTTAGATAGCTCAACAGAAATAAGCCGCAGGAAAGGGAAAACACCATTAAACAATGGGAGAAAGAAATACAATTTTTAATAAAATCACACAATAAACTGTGGAAGGAAATCATATTTATTGAAATTTAATTTTTCCGACTGAGTGAAAATAATGCCTGGACCGGGACTCGAACCACGGATCTTTGACTTACTAGGTCAAGGCTCTACCAACTGAGCTATCCAGGCCGACATCCCGGTCAGCATTACTCACTCAGACAACCTTATAGGCTGAAACAATCTGGTCTATCATTTAGATAGCTCAACAGAAATAAGCCGCAGGAAATGGAAAACACCATTAAACAATGGGAGAAAGAAATACAATTTTTAATAAAATCACACAATAAACTGTGGAAGG
Organism: Salticus scenicus; assembly: GCA_963930645.1. Lineage (NCBI taxonomy): Eukaryota > Metazoa > Arthropoda > Arachnida > Araneae > Salticidae > Salticus > Salticus scenicus. The sequence continues at coordinate 128,568,840 of OZ005657.1, read as the reverse complement.
AAATCATATTTATTGAAATTCAAAAATTTATTTCAATAAATATGATTTCCTTCCACAGTTTATTGTGTGATTTTATTAAAAATTGTATTTCTTTCTCCCATTGTTTAATGGTGTTTTCCATTTCCTGCGGCTTATTTCTGTTGAGCTATCTAAATGATAGACCAGATTGTTTCAGCCTATAAGGTTGTCTGAGTGAGTAATGCAGACCGGGATGTCGGCCTGGATAGCTCAGTTGGTAGAGCCTTGACCTTGTAAGTCAAAGATCCGTGGTTCGAGTCCCGGTCCAGGCATTATTTTCACTCAGTCGGAAAAATTAAATTTCAATAAATATGATTTCCTTCCACAGTTTATTGTGTGATTTTATTAAAAATTGTAATTAGACAGTATCTACCGCTTAAATAAATTTCATTTGCATACTAGAATGTTATATAACGGCTCTGAAAGCAAATTAAAATATAGTCATAATTTACACTTAAATTTTAAAGATTTGGTTAAATACTACTTTATGATAAGTGACGACTGCAGTACATGAATTTTAAATAAATTATGGCAAGCACATATAGCGCTCCCCCCCCCCCCAAAAAAAAGGGGTGGGGGGAGAGGTTGAAATGCTGAAAATTCTTTACTCTTTTAGGACTTCTTTAAGAAACTACTCTTATCCACTCGAGATATCTTTATAGAAATACTTATGAAAGTTTCGTCTTTAACTTTTGAACATTTTTAAAAGTAGCAGCATAATCAATAATTTTATTTCTAGCATTTTTTTTTTTTTTTTTTTTTTTTTTTGGGGGGGGGGGTTGTTGTTGTCTCGCAAAAATATTATGAATTGTAGTCTTTTGCCATTTTATTAGATTGCGTATCGTAAAAAATTACTCTCAGAAGATAGTTAACAGAGATTATATTTTTCCTTCTTATTTCCCTCTTTTTTAAAAAATTGATACAGAGATTATGCTGAATATGAAACAAAATTAAAAAATTGCATAACTTTTAAGTCTTTCAAACCCGCGCATTTTCCTTCATATAAAATTCAATAATAAGCATGTAAATTTATTATTATTTATTTGTTTTATTTATTAATCTATTTATTTATTTATTTGAAAGTAAAATTTAGTGTAGAGTAAATTTAAAAATTTGAACACTCCTTTTTTTTTTTTTTTTTTTTTTTTTTTTTTTTTTTCCACTTCAAAGAATTATTACATTTCAAGTTTGTATTTTAGTTTTTTTTTTTTTTTTTTAAATTTTAAATTAATCCCTTAACTGCCTCGGGCGTATATAGACGTCTTTCCAAAATACGATCATTTGTATTTTACTGCTATCAGTGAAACTACTGACACGGTTTGACAATGCTATAAAATAAACTTGAACGTGATTTTGACAGTGTTTTCGAAAGATTTACTCATTTCAAAGTTGAAAGAGAGCTGCGGCACTTTGAACCGAATCTCTTAAAATTTCATCAGCAGGTAAGGGGTTAATATACGCATGGTTTTTATAGGTATATACGAGGGTAAGTCATTAAATAAGTCACAAATGCATATGACATGATTTAAAGTAGTAACAGATATCCACAAAGAATGGTGATAGGTGGCAGCAACATACAGCTTTAATGATATTCAATTCGTATTGAGTAGGTAACATGCACACGCATGCGTAATGCAGTTTCAAAATTGGTAACGGTGCTGAATGATTGTACGATAGAATAGCAGCGTGCTGTGGTCCGATTTTTGTGGGTGAAAGGATTTGATTTAAAAAGTATTCACAAAGAAATGTTACTTGTTTATGGATGCTACAGTATCCACCTTACAGCCCAAACTTTGCCCCAAGCGATTGTCATCCGTTTGGTCCACTGAAACAACATCTTGGGGGCAAACAATTTGCAAATGACGACGACGTTCAACATGAAGTCCTACTGTAGATGAGACAGCAACCCAAAGAATTTTATTCAGCTGGAATAGGGACTCTGATAAAACGATGGGATAAGTGCAATAACGTTGCTGGAGATTATGTAAAAAATAAAAATTGTTTCCAAGTGATTATCATGGTAAATTACTTTTTTATTATCTTTTGTGACGTACTTAATGACTTTCCCTCGTGTATATATATATATATATACATATAGATATAGATAGATAGATAGATAGATATTGCTTTTATAACGTCAATGCATATTCACATCTGTAGAAGAAAGATATGTCAGGAGCATATAACGCTTTAGAAAATTTAGAATTGATGTTGACGCTAAGAGAAATAAAATTACTAATTGGAGAGCTAAAATATAATTGCCTAAAATCGAAATAAAGGTTAAGTTTTCAGTTTTGAATACTTCAGTGATGGCACAATAAAATGTTAAAATTTGAATATACAAACATTTTATAAATACATTAGAATGAATAAAAATAAATCCTGATTTAAATTATTACTAACCGTAGAACGGTTTTTCAGAGCTAAATCGTAAGCTAGGACGCTATAGGGTGTAACAGGTTCCCTAAAGTTGTGTCAGAGTGAAGAACTAACCAGATGATCTCTGGCCACCGAACAGTGAAGGACCTGTAAAAACTGCCTGGAAGATTTTTGCACAGTAAATTTGTAAAGTACAGGGTGGCCGTCATTAAACTGACAGTGCTTACAGTGTTCTATAGTGCGATCTAATTGCAAGAACTGCTATCTAATTCCAAGTTTGTAGGAAGATTAAACAAGATGGGGGACGAAAAATTCCGCAAATAATAATAATAAATAAAAATAAAATTGTGCTTTTAAAAAATAAAGAACACGCTTTTATTGAAATGTGAACTAAAAAGTACAAAATATCTATCTTTATTGTATTAAAATGAAGTGTAAGAGAAAATCGTGTGAGTGACACACCACGATATTTACATACTTTTAATTTTTTAATAACATAATTTAGAATTAAACAAAAACCATTTTTAAAAAATCTCCCCTGAATGGGCTCGAACGTTAGACCTTTAGGTTCATAGCCCGGAGCTTTACCTCACAGCCACAGCGTTTACGTAGGGAAAGTCTTTTTTTACAATATAGATTTTTTGTTTGCTCCCAGAGCGGTTACAAACATACATACATACAGGTGAAGCTAATAAAAGCGTGTTAATAAAATATTTTATTCCAAAATTTACCGCTAGGGAAATATGGGGCGCTGTTTTTCTAAATAAAGCTTTCGCAATTTATAATTTAAAATTGATGATTGGGCCCTTTTTTTAGCATTGCTTTTGCCCTATTTATTATTTTGAAAATGGAGGTCCCGCGCTAATTCGTGCGCGAGAAAAGCTTTTCTTTAAAAACAGCGTCACATATTTCCCTACTGGAAAATTTTGGAATTTATTTTATTATTTTTATGTTTTTTTTCTCGCAGTCCTTCGTTCACCGTCTTGTTTAAACTTCCTACACAGTTTGGGGCTATTCTTACAATTAGATCGTGCTACAGAACACTGTAAGCATTGTCAGCTTAACTGTGGAAACCCTGTATTATGCGATCTCACATGCGTGATAGTTTCAAATTTTAAGATTGTGAAGCTTTTTCAGGGTTGAATCTGGAGAGCAAGTTTAGATTATGAAGCTGAATGATTTTTAAAAATGTATACTCTGTCTATTTATACTTTATGTAGCTTAAAGAACATAATATACGCGATTCATAACATAAAAAAATAAAAAAAAAAAATCGATGATATTTTAGAAAAGTAAAAACAAGATTTCTCGTGTACATGCCAAGCCGGACTTGCACGTAATTGGTGTAACACGAATAACACTAGATATCGTACGTGCTACAGATGGCGCATAAATTGAATCATGTTAAACGGCTATTAAAACTTTAAATGTGTGTGAATATTATGCTGCAAATTCCATCTTTCTGTCTATTCTCATTTTTGTGTCTTATTCATTCAGTGAATACATAGTTTTATCAAAATCAGTGAATACAGAAATTTTTCTTATGCCAAACTTTGGTTGGCATAACAAAAATCCTTGTTTAAATGTATTACAACAGAAATTTTGTTTACGTTAACGAAATATCTTTTGTTGTAATTCTAACAAAAATATTTTGTTTTCTTGCAAAATATTATTTTTACTTACAAATATAAAAAACAAAAAACTATGGTAAAATTAAATAAATTTTGTTAAGAAAAAAAGTTAAAATTTTGTAAATTTGTCAACAATATATTTTGTAACAAAAGGTTTTTTTTTTTTTTTTTTTTTTTTTTTCCACTTTTAATAAAAATTTGTTTGAAAATAACAAAATATCCTCAACAAAACGCATTTTGTAGTTTTAGTCAAATTCTTTTTCTGGGTAAAGCGATCAAAGTTGGAAGAATCATTTTGGAACACTCGGTACATAAGAGGGGTGTTAGTCAATTCGGTCTAACCCGTATCGCCCACTACTGAGCATTTCATCTTTATGGTGATCGGTAGGAATTTTGTCCGATAATGAAGCACTTCTTTTTTTCTTGTCTTTTTAAAAGTATTGAAATGGAAAAATGGCTTTATTGCTATATTTTTAAATTATTATAACACTGTTTCGTAAATTTTATAAAATAAAGTTACTTCACTACTTTATAAATCACCATTTTTTTGCAACCAGTGGGCGGTTAGAAAATTTTTCTACTAACAGAAATACAAAAGTGTATGCAGTATGTATAAAAAGTTTGAATACTCATGCGTTAGAGCATATAAAAATTGACAAAACAAACTACACCTTTTAAAGAAAACTTGAGAGAACGTCATGCATAATGTTACAGGGCGTCTCTTACACATTACTACAATTTTTTTCCTTATAACACCCAATAAACGCATTAACGTAAATTATTTTGATTAAAAAATGTATCAACTTTTTTAAAAATTACTTCAACACGCAAAACTTGGTATTTTTATTCGCATAAAAGTACATTTCCTTTAGGTTCAAATAATTCTTTGAATTAAATCCTTTTAAACGTACAGATTTAAAAACACAAAAATCTCTAAACAGATTTGAGAACACATTTTAAAACACAAAAATCTCTAAATCTCTAAGCGTACTAAAATAAAGTGAAATATTTCAACATTGAAATATGGTGTTTTATTTAATTTATTTATATTCGATTATGAATGTACAATTAGTTACTGAAGAGCTTTATTTGTTATATCTGTAAATATTCCAGAATAATTTGTAGAAAATCCCCGTTCATTCGTTGTAAGCTAAGGAAATTTTACACTACGATCCAATCTCAGACAGATTAAAATCGAAACTGATAAAAAAAAAAAAAAAAAAAAAAAAAATCTTTATCAAGTTTTTGTTAAAACATCCCAAAACGAGAGTTTTAAGGGGACTTGGCTAAAATGAAGGTTGATATAAAATCTTATATTTCCATTTAATATTTATAAATTGAACTATATGGGTTTTTTTCAAAAAAATGCATATTCGGGATCAATTCCTATCTATATCTATATATATATACCAAGAATTCTTTAAAATGCTAAAACTTCTACATATATATAAGAAAAGACTTAATATCTTTTTTGGGAATGTTTTATAGAACCTACTTAAAAGTATTAGGGAGAAATTTTGAAGTTTATTAATTAGTGTTTGGAGAAAAACATCAAAAAGTGAATATCTATGCAAAAAACTGCAAAAAAAAACTGCAAAAAAAAAAAAAACTGCAAAAAAAAAAAAAAAAAAAAAAAAAAAAAAAAAAAAAACATGAATTTTGTTATATTTATATATTTTATATTTTTCTTTTAAAGATATTGCAAAATGTATCCCTAATTCTTTAAAGTAGGTTCTATTAAACATAAAATAAATAAAATTATATATAAAGTAATTTCTAAAATATTTGTAGCAGTTTCAGCATTCTGAAGATTTCAAATGCACAAAAAATGCAAACTGAGAACAAACAATTTAAAGACTTCAAATCTGTAAAAAATGTTTCAAAATACATTAGAATTGTTGCCTGAATATATATTTTATTGCATAAATATAATATAGTTTAACTTATAACATTAAATGTAACTATAACTTCTTATATGAAACCTTGAAAAGTGAACTAGAAAAAGGACCTTTGACATTTTTGGTTGCATGATAATAATGGACCATAACTTACTTTTTATAAGAATATCTACAAAAAATACCCGTAATGGAGAAATAAGTAGGAGTAAACAAATAACCTTAAAAAAAAAAAAAAAAAAAAACCTGAATTAAAGTATTTTGCAATAACGTCGATATCTGTTTTTTAAGAAAAAATATTGCAAAAAAAATGTCTACACTGTTTTTGAAAGATTGTGAATAAAAACTTTGTGATCGAACATCATACATTTCAAAACAAAACAAAAGTTGTTTTGTGTTGAAAAAATTAAGATTTTTCACCAGACAAAAAAAAAAAAAAAAAAAAAAAAAGGGTAAGAAAAGTGGTGCGTTTAAAATTTATGATGTGTGCTGCTTTTATTTTATTTATTTATTTTTTAAATACGCATGAACTTAAAAAAAAATTTGCAACTTTAGAAAAGAAATAGAGGAAGAACAATAATTCGCGTTCTGTAAAATTTTACTCGTGAATTACCTATTTAAATATACAAACACACACAAATAATACATTGAGCTTTAATTTTTTTGTTTTAATTTGAAACTTAATAAAATGCGATTATATATATATATATATATATATATATATATATGTGCACACACGCATGCTTAACTTTTTTAAAGGAGTATGGTCACATATTTTTGACGATTAAATAAGCGGAAAACAATTATAAAATTTTTCCGGTATTAAGTCGCCCTTGAAAGACGGAAAACTTGGCACCTATGATATATACAGACGTTATTATTTATATAGGCATTTCATGCCGTGTACCTTTGCGATTTTTATTATGATTTGATAATTTATGCCTAGTTTTCAACATTTCCGGTTTTCAAAGAAAATGTTTAATTAACTAATTTTTAATTGATAGTTTTAGTAATAATTTTCTAGTAACTATCTGGTTAATTCTATTGAAAACTACCATTAGAAAATAATGGTGGTTATTCTTTAACGTATGAGCCTAAAGGTTGACAACTACATAGCTGCCAATATTTTAATTTATTCCGGAGTACTTTTAGCCCCGCCTTTATTTCGCACCATTTTATTTATAGAAAAATTTTCTTATATAACTTTGATAAAATAAGAGAAATTTACTTTAAAAAAATAAGTGGTACGAAATAAAGGCGGGGCTAAAAGTACTCCGGAATAAATTAAAATATTGGCAACTATGCTTTATGTAAACCATAAAATGAAAATTGTATTAAACCACAATATGGATTTAGACTGAACTATCATTTGAACTGTTAATAGTTCACATAAGTATCAAATTTTAACTGTATATTTCACCACGTTATGGTTGTATTAACTGTAATACCAAATTTGGTTCAGCTTTTTAATGCTTAACGTCCTCATTTGAGAACAGCATATAAGTTAACGCGTAGAATATTTGTAGTATCGTTGAATGACTCTTTTTAAGTGACAGTTGATGGGATCACTAATAAACAATCGCACAATTTCTTATGTACTGATTTTTTCCGTAAAATGGATAACCCTTTTATGATTTTTTATTCATCGCTCTGGTCTTTATACGCAGGTATACCAATTAAAGTCAAATTGAATAATAATATATATTATACTTTACTTCAGAGTCCTTTGTTAAGATATCAAGGTTTTTTCACTGGAACGTCGAAGGTCACCAAGTGAGGACAGGCTTTGATTTTAAAACTAATAAAAAAGTTATTTGAAATTAATTATTTCACTCGCAGCAGTCCATAGTAATTTATATTTGAAATGTTCCTCAAAATATATATTTAGAAGAATTAATTCGAGAGTCAATGGGTTACTACACCACCATTTTTCAATTGTGAATTATCATTTGAACACGCCAAATCATATGTAAAATTAGATATTAACTAGGTTTTGAAAAGATAGTTTGATAAAAAATATTCTAACAAATGATTAATTCAGTTGAAGAACATAAACTTCATATATAAAAAAGACAAAATAAATTGTGTTAACAAGCAAAATGTTTGAACATATGTATTTTATTATTTTTAAACAGGTTTGAAACACAAAGTCTAGTTAATTAAATGAAGTTTAAAATCAGTACAATAAAAAAATTTGGCGCAATTACGAAAATCTCTTAGTTCTCAAAACAGCTACATGCAATGACGCACGTTGCAATTTTCAAACTGCACTCGTGCTTTATTTTTCTGCATGATGAAGCATCACGCTTAATTATTTTGAACCAAAACATTTTTTTTTCTTTTAATAATAATTCTGATTACATATATCTTATTCTTCATATAATTATACATTTTGAATCTGAGCTGAACTTTAATTTTTGTTACAGTTCTGTGATTTTTCAAATTGGAAGTGTAAAAACATTTCAAAACAGAAAATTCCTCTTTTCGGTCATATAGCTGTTTTTTATCAATTTAATAAATTGAAATTAATTTTAAGCAAGACATTTTGACAGGTTCTTCAAGGTTGTGCCTGCATCTTAGATATTTTTTAACATCCGTTATATGTATATTCAAAATTAGTAAATTACTATGATTGAAAAAGATCAAATCAAAAACTAGGGCAAAAATCATGTAAATGAAGGCAAAGATTACAATATTCAAAAATTCTTCAAAGTGGCATAATTTAAATACGCAAGCGAAATGTGACGTCACTGACCGTCCGTGGATGCAAGAAAATGATTTCCTATGTTAATCGCCCATTGGAATTTTTGTAAAAAATTATTAAAAATCGAGAAAAATTATTTCCCGATTTTAATCCCCCTTTTTTGATATATATATGTATTAGTTATCATGCGCATGTGTTATTTTGCTGTCAAATTGACAAAATTTTAATTTTAAATTTCAAAACTCTGTTGTCCTTGTCGTTTTTTGTATTTGGCGATCAAAAACGTAATACGAAAATATACACGCCAGATGTATATTTTCGTAATATGCAATGTACGAAATATTGTTTCATATTATTCATTACTCTCTTTATATAAGTTTTAAAAATAACCATGATTTTTCAAAGGAATTAAATTATGTTCGCCAAATAATTTGGTGATTTTTTTTTTTCTGCCAAGGATGACCGATATCAAACCTTTTCCGCTGCAACATATTAGTATCTTATATCAGATACTTTATTTAGACATTTGAAAACAAATTTGACTTCAAATTATGATAGAATATTTATAATTTTCCTTGTAATTAGTATATTAGTTGGATATGTATTGTATAAATATTATCCTTTAAAATGAAATGTTTCTGTTTTCAATCGAATATGAAAGTTTGCAATTTTTTTTCTAAGTTTTGAAATTAAAAATTCAAATTTTGTCAATTTTACAACAAAAATAACTTAATCTAGCGCATGCACATGATAACTAATACATATCTGTACCTAAATATGGGGATTAAAATCGGGAAATAACTTTCCTCGATTTTTAATAATTTTTAGCAAAAAATCCAATGGGCGTTTAACATAGGAAATATTTTTCTTGCATCTACGAACGGCCAGTGACGTCATCACTTCGCTTGCGTATAATTGTAAGCAGGATGTACGATTTTTTGTGTAATTGTAAGCACTAAGCTAAAAAAATCACAACTACAGTCGGTCAGCAAAATTATTCGAGCTCTAGCAATAACTCCTATGTAAAAAAAAGTACACTTAATACTGTTTTGTTAAATAAGTCCTTCTCGAATCATGTTCTTAGACTGACTAAAAACATGACTCGACAAGGATTTATTTAACACAGCAGTATTAAGTGTACTTTTTTTTTGCATAGGGATTATTGCTAGAGCTCGAATAATTTTGCTGCCGACTGTACTTATGCCAAAACCATATACAGGGGTCACATTATCTGCCTTTATTTTAGGGCATTTTCAGAGATGAAAATTTTCCGAACTTTTTGTTACCACTAACGTTATAGAGAATTTTTTATGTTATTATCATAGTAATGTGTCATGATTAAACAGGATAGAGATTTTTCTATAAAAATAGTGGTAGTAAAAAAGGCAAAAATTTCTCATCGCCAAAAGTGCCCTAAAAAAAAATGCGATCCCTGCGTTTATGATGAAAGAATAAAAATGAGTTGAAAATATGCAAAAAGATTTAAAAAAAAGAAAGAAAGAAATGAAAGAAAGGAAGGAAAAAGAGCCAACATTTACATTCTTACAATCCAAGTACATTGAAAAATCATCAATGCAGCAGGTGCAAATAAAAAATATATATTTCAAACACAGTTAACAGTTAACAAATTAAGTGTGATTACATTTGAAGCATCTTTTAAAACACAGATTAACATTTCATACAATCAGCTTCTTGTTTATTTATATGCTTAAAAATGCATGCAATTAAAATTTTGACAAAAAAGCAAAAATAGTTTTAACTTCAAAGCTTGATAATGAACATTTGTCAATATTCGATATCTCCAGAAATGCATTTGGATAATAAAAGGAAATTATATTCAAAACTTTGCAGTAGTTTTAAAGTACTAAAAGTCAAATAAAAACTCAGTCCTGTGATTAAATATTCAGAAATACGCCCACGTTTGAAATATTTCAAGTAGTATTTTACTATATTTTTTTCTTTTTATATTTTTTATGTAAATAACTATAAATTTTCCTGAAGAATTTCGATTCAAACTTTTAATCCTTGTTTTCTGCATTATTTTACATAAAATAACTAGCTAGTAATAAACTTTAAAAAAGTATAACTTTTAAAGACTTTAAAAGTTATCGTAAGTGCCTTGTAATAAATCACGAATGTCAATTTTCAAAAACTCATTTAGATTCATTTCAGACATTCATTTCAGTTTTTGACAAATTACCATTCAAAGTCATTGAAAACTCTCAGTTTCATTCGTTACGTTTCCCTTGTTTAAGTAATTTAAGTTCGAACTTCGAAAATTTTAAAATTTTACATACCATAAATCAAACAAAATAATTAGGAACTATATGCAGGGGGAAAGAGAAAATTTTCTAAAGGCTTATTTAGCTACGATCGGAAATATCGAATTTGCAATGCATATTTTTACTTTCGGAACATACATATGTAATAAAAGTATTGTAATCATGTCAAAAATCCGACTTTGAGATTTTGGTGTTTCTATACGTTTTGAGGTCCCTGAGTTCATTTTTACTATTTTTACGATGATGTGTGTATGTGTGTGAGTGAACACGATAGCGCCTAAACGCTTTCTTAGAATGACCTGAAATTTGGTACGTATGTTGTAGGTCACCATAGCACGAACCCTATTGATTTTGGTGAATCTAGGATATAAAATTTTTTTATAGGAACACAAAGAAAAATTCTTTATCATTATGGCCTATGGACCCAAATATTTTAAAGTGCGATAGCGTCTAAACGCTTCATTCGCTTGAGCTGTAAATTGATTTATATACATATTATAAGTCACTGTCACACAAACTGTATAAAATTTGGTGAATCTAGCTTTTATAGTTTTTTACAGCGACACAAAGAAAAATTCTTTAAAGTATTTGGGCCCATAGACCATAATGATAAAGTGCGATAGCGTAGAAATGCCTCATTCGATTGAGCTGGAAATTTATACACATAATATAGGTTACCGTGGTACGAACTATATAAATTTTGGTGAACTTATCACTTATAGTTTTTTTAGAGGGACACAAAGAAATATTCTTTATCATTATGGCTCATGGGCCAACATTTTTTAAAGTGCGATAATGTCTAAACGCCTTATTCGATTGAGCTTAAAATTTATACACATGCTATAGGTCATCGTCGCACAAATTGTGCAGATTTTGGTGAATCTAGCCCTTATAAATTTTTACAGGGACACAAAGAAAAATTCTTTATCATTATGATCTATGGGTTCAAATTATTTGAAGTGCAATTGCGTAAAATTAAACAATGGAGAAAATACTCAAACACCCTGTTATAATTTCCCTTTTGTTATTTAACGATTTGTCTTACTTTAAGTAATTAACTGCTGTATAAATAAATTAATGTTCGGAAAGTCAAATGGAGTCACTCCAGATTTTTCTTTTTTAAAGTTTATTAGCATTTAAAAATAAACCCTATTAACCCCTTGAACTGAAATGACAAGTCCAGCTCGTCATGAATTTCCCGACACTAATTATGTTCTTATATGTATATATAACAATAAACATTCATATAAATGTGTGAAACAAATATTATTTTTAATAATAACAAATTACTTGAGCAACAAAACCGTAAGTTTCTATATCAATCCCTCCTCTTAAAACTAAGAAAATTAAATTGTCTGCATGAGCAGTGCTGACTGAAAATAAATTGCAGTTTAACGTGTTAAGTATAGTAGAAAAATATGCACACATCTAATATGCATTAAACATAAACAAGTTTAATATAGTGCACTGATTTCAATTAAAATAATCTTTAATTATTGTTTGAACTGTATATTTCTTTCCGGAGTGAACAAAGGTACACTTTTTTTTAACACAAGAAAACACTTCAGAATAATAATTAACAGAATAAAAATTAAATATAATTCAGAAATAAATGTAAATCTTTCCTTTTCCCGAAAAAATATTGAAAAGTCATAAAAATTATTTATGATCGATAAATATAACGAAATATTTAAAGACATTTTAGTGCATGATAAATGAATTAAAAGGATAATATTTCAACGTATACATTATCTACCAATAAGTATTTGGAACTTTCGAATTTAGACGTTTTGTCAAATATCTAGAGAAAGTTCTTTAGAAATCATCTTGAAACTTTGGTAGTGTAAAGAATATGTTATACCTCGTATTTTTCAGCCATTTTTGTGTCTGAAGAGGAAAAGGGGAGCAGTAAAAATTAAACACAAATCAAAATGTTTTGGATCACCCTGCAAAAAGAATTACTTTAAATGCGTTTTGACTGTAGCATGTGATTATGAGGATTTTTCTCATTATCTGCACAAATTTTTATGAGACTACCGCATATATTCATGGAGATATAACGATTTTTTTAAAACATTGAAAAAAAATTCCACTTTTTTAATTATAACACGTAGGGTATTAGACTCAGTGCAAAGCCATTTTTAGGAAATTCGGCTCGCACATTAGACACAGCATACTGCAGTCAGAATGAAAAATTTTAATTATCTAATAAAATATGAGCATTTTTACTAAACAATTTTTAACTATGCATGCACTAGCTTTTGAAAAATTTCATTTGCATAATTTATTAGCCAAAAGTATTGAGCAACTTATATGAAAACTCCAAACAAATATCGTGTAAATTCAAAAAGTTGTGAGAGACAGAATGAACAGAATTTCAGTTCTTAAATAAAAGGAAGATGATGGGGGCTTTATCAATATTTATTTACAATCAGCTAACACTATTACCATTGGGCATTGATTGAATCAAAATAAAAATGTGAGTAAAACTCTCATCTATACAGTCCTTAGCTTCTATTTTGAGAGAACTGAAATTCTGTTCATTCTATTTTTCATAACATTTTTAATTTACCTGATATTTGTTTGGGGTTTTCATATAAGTTGTTCAATAGGAATTAGGCTATTAAAACTTTTGGATATTTGGCTATTAAAATATGCAAATGGATTTTTCAAAAAGCTAGCGCATGCATAGTTAAAAATGCTCATATTTCTTAAGATATTGAACATTTTTGCATTCTGATTACAGTGTGCTGTGTCTAATGAAGTGTGCCAATTTTTCTAAAAATGTCTTTGCTCTGGGTCTAATATCCTACGTCTTACTTAAAAAGGTGGATTTTTTTTTTTTTTTTTTTTTTTTTTTTTCCCCAATAATAAAAAAAAAAAACCGTTTTATCTCCGTAAATATATGTAGTAGCCTCATAAAAATTTATACAGATAATGAGAAAAAATTTCATAATCCCATGCTATAGCCAAAAAGCATTTAAAGCATTACTTTTTACAGGGTGATCCTAAAATTTTGTTTTTTGTTTAATTTTTTACTGGTGCCTTTTGACCGTTCAGGACACAATTTTTACTGAAATGTTTGAGGCATAACATGTTCTTTACACTACCAAAGTTTCAAATTATTTCTAAAATCTTTAGATATTTGACAAAACGTCTAAATTCGAAAGTGTCCAAATACTTATTGGTAGATAGTGTAGAACACAAAGAGATGAAAGGTAAAAATGAAGAAAGCTGTTCGGTAACACTGTGCACATTATCATCATGAGACTTCAGGTGTGCTTACAGTTGATGAATCAACCACTTACTACCACATGAATTTATGGGACACAGAACTTGGCTTGCATCATCATCACCTTCTGCAGAATCAGTACATAAAAAGATAAAGATATATGAGCACAGAAAAGTAAAACGTCTGGATATGTGAATACAGAAAAGTAAAAGTAAAGAAATTTAACGTCAAGTCACGGTTTTATATTTTATTTTATATTTTATAAAAAGTTTATGTGTTCCGTGTAAAGAGAACCTGACTATCAGCTTATAGAATTAGAGTGATTGTGAGGAATTATCCAATAGGTTCTCTGAAAACTGAAAGAAAAAATTAAGACTGTGAACTAAATGTAAAACTTCGAATAATCAATAAGAAGGGGTACCACAAAATTGTCAAACAAGTCCCAAAATTGATAATATTTTAAAGATTCTTATAGATATAGTTTTTCAATTTAAATTTTTTACATCTTGTTGCACAAAATGTATAAACTTTTATTTTTGGAAATAAATGCGATTTCCTTTTGCAGATTTCGAAATAATAAAAGCGTTTGTAATTTGCCGTCTCAGTCCGTCTGAAGATTCATTCTTTACTATCCAACGTGGCCTAGTCCATTAGGAAATTTGATTTGCCTGTCTGATACGACCCATTGGAAAATTTCTTTGTTTTTTCTGCCGATCCCATGCAGACTTTTACTGCACATATGGCTCCGTTGCTATGTAGTCTGTCAATATACGACCACCGTGCTCCATGTTACAGTGATTGTCTTTTTAACGATTAATTTATTCAAAGCGTGTCGAAACCTTCTAAATGACAGTTTTAGACACTATGCTCGTAACAGTTTGATAAATAATTGTCGCATAACTATTTCTCCCCACTGATTTATTACAAGGATCTTGTTACAGTAATTATCGTTTTAACTATTTGCCGACAGCGTGCAAATAGTTAAAACGATAGTAATAACGATAGCAATAGTTAAACGATAGTAACTATAGTAAATAGTGTACTTTTAAGCTATTTATTTATTAATCTATTTTCGCACTCTGAAGAGCTTCGTAATTAATTGCTACGCCGAACGAGTATGTTAATTTAAAATATGCAAAAGGTTTTATCTAAGTAACACAAATTATCACTTTAATGAAGAAGCCCTTTAATCCAGTAAAACTACCACTTTCTTTTAGTATAAATAACATTTATAATTACATGCTTCCAATGAAGTTAGTTAATGTGTATTCTAAACCATATAACACGTTTAAACGCTTCCTTATCCAGTTTTTACAATACCTCATACTAGTCATTCTAAAAAGATTAATTTAGCTATAGCAGTAGCTATGTGTTTGTTATACTTTTCTCCCCACTTCTTTTCCTTTTATTTTTCTTTTGATGTCATGACTCTCACTCGTTTTATAAGAGTACTCAATATTTTTACTTTGACTTTTGGAAAGAATGGAAATAAGGAAACACCTATAGGCTTATTGATAAAAATGCCTTTACGCAGTTTCATTTCGCAAGCACTATTGTAAATTTATTGTTGTAATTTTTAACCGAGATGATAAATCAATTTTTCCGAAAACACTCATCCAGAAAATTCCTGAGAGGAGAGAATAAACTGGAAAAGAATTAACCTATCATAATATTGAAAATTATTTCTAAAATACGACAATTTCAATTATTATTATGTTATTTTTTCCATTTAATAATAAAACCAAGTTTTGAGATTAAATGTACTGTTAAGATAAAAAAGCTGTAAAATTTGAGCTAAAACCCCTTTACTCGATGTTAGATTGATTTTACAAGATTAAATTTTATTTAAAAAAAAATGTAACTGGAATTTTAGAAAGAGGATACTACTTTGAGTTAGTTTAGAGATAATTCTTTTCCAATGTTAGCTTTTACATTAAAATTGCATTACAATTTCAGTAATTATTTTAAATTACAGTACTATATATGAGAAAACACACTAAAACACAAATTCAAATAAAATAAATTCCAATCTCATGAAAATATAAAATAGCATTTTAACAAACCTAAAATAAAATGCATTTAATTTAATAGAATTTTAATAATCAGGTTACAGCGATATAATAACGTCATTGAAACAATTTACCATAAAACAGATGTATTTACATATACACTAAGAGATGCCAAAGAAAAGAAATCTGGTGTGGCACTCACACGATTTTCTCTTACCTACATTTGAATACTACAAAGACAGATTGAAGATTAAAGGGTAAAGGGTAGGATAACAAGTACTGTATATAAACCTACAATAAAAATAATTCAAACTAAGTTTATTCAACCTCCCGTTTGAATATATTTATACATAATTCAAGGCAGTTAATGAAATCAAATTTTTATTTTAAATTAACCAGACATTTTTCACCAGCACCACCCTCTTATCAATCTTTTGAAGAAGCAACCACATATGAACTTCAAAATATAACATTTAAATTGCCTGGAAATATTTATTTTGAAGTTACGCTGATAATCGACGTATACAAAAATCAACCGTTAAAAGTATTCAACGTAAATAATTTCAGAGAACCTCAAAACACGTAATTATACAAAAAAAACCACGTCTTAAATACACTTTTTACAATGTGAATTTGAAATTTCAAGTGGCCTCCACTTGAAAGCAAAATAGCAGAGCAACTTAGTTAACAACCTAATTCAAGATATTTATAAGATAAATTCACTGTCCAAATCTCGTTGGATTTGGAGTATTATTTCGGAAGTTACCGTGATTATAAATTTTCAAGTGGTAGCCTGATTTTAAGTGGCTCCGCTTAGTTTTAAGATATCCGCCCCTTTGTTAAAATTGACGGATAAAGTATATTAATAAACTTCGTCGAGACCCTTGTATAGTCTATGTATACATCAAAATTCAAAGAAATTCGGAATATGCTTTTTACAATGTGAATTTGAAATTTTCAAGTAATCTCCACTTGAAAACAAAATGGCGGAGCAACTTGGTTAATAAACTACTTTAAGATATTTATAAGATAAGTTCACTGTCCAAATTTGGTTCGATTTAAAGTATTATTTCGGAAGTTATCGTAATGTTAAATTTTCAAGTGGCCCCGCTTAATTTAAGATATCCGCCACTTTGTTAAATATGCGCATAAAGTTCCCTAATAAACTTGGTTGAGACCCTTATGTGATCTATATTTATATCAGAATTCGAGCAAATTCTGCTGTAAATACGATTTTTACAATGTAGATTTGAAATTTTCAAGTGGCTGCCACTTGAAAACAAAAAGGCAAAGCAACTTGATTAACGAACTCATCCAAGGTATTTATAAGATAAGTTTGCTGTCGAAATTTGGTTTGATTTGGAGTATTATTTCGGGAGTTATCGTGATGACAAAATTTTCATTATATATATATATAGACAATTGAAGTGATTACAATAGGTCGATTTCTAAGAAATCAACCTAAAAATGAAACAAATAAAATCGCCATGCTTGGATAATATGTGGAGGACGACATAATAAAACCTGTTCGAATATTTGGTTTTTAAAAATATATGTGGTTGCTGAAAGTGAAAAAGAAAATATCCGCATAAATGCAGATTATTATTATTATTATTTTGTATATTATATTACTTTTACGGATTAATATCCGTAAAAGCATATGGTTTTGATTTCTGACTCTACAGTCTTTTTTTCTTTATATATATATATATATATATATATATATATATATATACATTAAGGCTAATTAGACTAGGACCTGCGGCTTAAAGTGGACTCCAAACCACTACGAACATTTATGCTTGAACCGGGTTTCCAACCCGGCACTTGAAGTACTTCAGTGCAAACTAATCGGTGTATAGGTGTATGGATTATGGCCAATTGCCTGCGCTTGTGACCTAGGCTAGGGTCGGATCCTTTTAATGTGGATTTTTCTAAAGTCAGCAGTTCCTTCTTTCTAGCCCGCATTCGCACGAATTTCAATGACGACCAAAAAAATTTCCGAGCAGCTTGGTCGACAATCGAGATCTGGGTTCGAACCCAACACCCTCCGTCTTCCAGCTTTGAAAACAGAATCTCTCGGTAACTCGCTGGTCCTCCAGTTGGGGAGTAAAAGTTCATGTAAATTTTACAGAGATAATATTTAAAAAATAACACTGACTTCAAATATATATATTTTTTAATTTTGTGGCTATTCAGACATTGCTACAAAAGTGAAAGCACAAAATCATAGGTAAAACCTTTTTAAGTAACGAGTTTAAATTTATTTAAAATTAAAGTATTTTAAAACAACCCAAAGGGCGCATTTTAAACAAAAATTATTCACATGTGTTAGACATATTTTAAGATTTATACGCTAATATCAATAATTTAGAAATTGATTTTAAAAATAATGTGGTACATTATTTCATTTAAATATATAATCTCGTGGTTGTTCGAGGCCTTAAAAGGCATGCTGGAGTGTAAATAGGCAGACACACACACAGAGTCTTAAAAAGGAAAAAAAAAATCTTATGTAATTAAAAAAAAAAAAAAAAAAGTGTTAGAATTCACACTTTTGAAACAGAACGATCACATTTAAGTAGTAGAATTAGTTCAATATTTACAAATGAAATTATTAATACTCAGTAGATTGAATGCTTTATTAATTTCTGCTATATTTAACACTAAGAAGAAAGCATTGGATTCATAAAAATTTTTGACTTCCAGTTTTCGATCAATTTACACGTTTTGAGATTTCAAAAACGCGATCTGACTGTTCACACACACACAAAAAAATAAATAAATAAATAAATAAGTCTGTCTCTGTGACACAAAATCTTGTGGCAGTTCTGGCTCAGAAGTAACGCTTGGAATTTCATACAAATTTATAGGTTGCTACATCTTGACATAAATTAGTGTCTATCAAAGTTTTGGAAAATCTCCCAACAGGTGGCTTACTATCTTGTTTTTTCCAAATTTTTATTATGGTAGTATAGAACAAAATTTCGTATAAATGTTCACAATGCGAATTATTTTTAATGAATCATTATGAAATAAAAAAAGAATTATAATAGTAATAACTAACTAGATTTTTTTGTATATGTATACATTCTCCTATAGGAGCATCACCTCCCGGGGGTGCAAATTTTCAATTTGAGTAAATCCCCTCCCCCCTCAAGAAAAAAAAATCGTCAATACCTTTTAAACGAATGGTTGAATCATAGATCTGTGATTTGACCTTTCTTTGGTCATTGAGTGTTGTTATACTCCTCTCAGATGAAAATTGCCTGCATTCATAATGTGAAATAATTTGCGCTGCATGAGTTTGTATAGGAAAATATGGAAACTTTTGTGATGGCCACAACATACTTGTTTATAATTTGAATGCGTATTCTACATTGCTTCGGCAGAACAGACCATTAGAAATAGCTTAATAATGATATATTGTACTTAACTATACGTACAAACATTTTACATTAACGAATTCTCAATAGCTTTGCTTCTGTCTTTTTGTATAATGTAACCTCGTTTCCTAAGACTAGCAGTGAGGACGAGTCCAAAGGCTTGGAGGGGTGCCAAATTGACGGGCAGGCTGGGATTTAGTAAACATCCAGTCATTTGGGGTTCCCTTATCGTTTATTTTCTCTCAAAGACAAGAATTATCACCCTTATTTTAGCATTTACTTGCGCAGAAGCTCCCATGGTCACAAGAAATGTGGTTAAAGAATATATAGCTTCAGTCATTTTTTTTTTTTTTTTTTTCCCGCTTTTATTACTGAGTAATAAATTTCATGCTTTTTACATGCTAAATTAAGCATTAAATAATAGTATTAAGTCTAACTTATGAACACAGTCATCGGATTAAAAAAAAAAT
This sequence comes from Salticus scenicus, assembly GCA_963930645.1. Classification (NCBI taxonomy): domain Eukaryota; kingdom Metazoa; phylum Arthropoda; class Arachnida; order Araneae; family Salticidae; genus Salticus; species Salticus scenicus. Next base: position 128,548,834 of record OZ005657.1, on the reverse strand, counting down.
ACAAATATAAATATGGTGTATATTTTTGAGAAATAAATAACGTAAAACTTGCAAACGAAGTTTTAGATATCAAAAGTTAGAAGTTTGCAATAAATAATAAGCTAAAAACATTTCTGTTTAGCTAACTTGTGTCTCTTAGTTTAAAAAACAAATAAAATTGGTAGTTTACCAGAAACTTTCCCGCATAATTAAACAGTTATTATTCGATTAGTAGATTATTGAACAGATATTTGAGGAGCAAAGCAGAAATATACAAAACATACCCACTTCTTATATTCTCATTTTCTACAACCTAAGACGAAACTGATTTTTTTGATGAATATACCAAATATTCTGAATGAAATTTTCTGAGTCTGAATCTTTTGAATATGAAACCTTCCAAATGAAATCTTCCTATTCCGAAATTTCCTGGTTTCGAAATCTTATTCTGCAAATCTACTCTCTTTTCTGCTCTCCGTTAATCAATATGCATGTGTTATTTTGAGATATAAACCATAGTAGTTTGAGTATTTGATTGGCAAACATGAAGCTTTGTTTCTAGATTTTTATTAATCGCTCGTTTATGTTATTTAATACCCAAACTAAATATGTGACAAGAAGAAAAATTAAGTAGAAACCAAGAAATATGTATACACTCAGGCCCAAAGCATAGTCTTCAGTAGGCTTTTATCACTGCAACCGTTCGTCGTAAACATATACCGGGTGCGCCAAAAGTTCGTGAAAACTTTAAATTTTTTTTAAAAAAGAACTAATGATGAAAAAAAAAAAAAAAAAAAACGGTTTGCACGAATGGCATCAGAAAGGGGGCAGATTTTTTTAAAGAACAAAACAAACAAACAAACAAAAAAAAAATTGTTCAAAAAATGACCGTTAGGTGGCGCTGATGTTGAATACGTTAAGCAAATTAATACAGATGAGTCATATATTAAAATATAATGAGCAGAAACACAATACCAATACAATTCCACATTTTCAAAGATTTATTTAAGCTGAAGTTGTTCAAAATGACCTCCACCACATTGTATGGAGCAAGTAAGGCGAGTCACAACACATGTGACAGCTGAGTGCAGCATGTCTGGATGAATCCCAGAAGAGCCCATGTGCATTCAGGTGTTTTATTGACAACCTAATTTGCATAAATGAGCTTCGTGTATGCACCGAAGCGCCACTTATCGGTCATTTTTTTAACTCTTTTTTTTTTGGAGAGGGGGGGGGGGGTTCTTAAAAAAACCCGCATTTTTTTCTGATGCCATTCGTGCAAACAGCACTCTTTTTTATCATCATTTGTTCTTTTTTAAGGATTTTTTAAAGTTTTCTCTAAATTTTTGCGCACCCGGTACTTTCAATTACAAAAATATTTCTTAAAAGCCTTAACTGCATGTAAGTATTTATGGTGATTTAAAATTTAAAAAATCAGTTTTGTGAAAATTACAAAAATAACTTTTGACACAGTGCCCGGGTCTCTCTAGTCATATTTAGTAAAAGTTTGCGCTCATCCTAACAAACATAACACAGAAGTTCCCCTACGGTACGACAAAAATTGTCTGAGATATTTAAAGTGTGCGATTCTAACGTATTTTTCTCGGAATCCCAAACTTTGAAACTAAACATTTTGCAACTTTCAGTTGCAACATTTAGCAACTTTCGCAATACAGTCTTGTAAAGAAAGCGTTAATTGAGATATTAAACTCTGGTTAATTGTGCAGTCTCTAAAATTAAGAACAGTACACAAAAAATAGTTGAAAGAATGTCCTTAAGGTATTCACTAATGGTATAGTTACTCTTAAACGAAAATTGTACACCTACCACATTTCAGTATTAAGAAAACATTGGAGATTTCAAGGAGTAGTCGCGTTTAAAAAATAGCAAATAACACAAAATTATCAAAAATATTATATATTTTACTGAACTTATCCATGAATTTCAATATTAATATAAACTTAAAGTAACATTAGTTTTTCTAGGACAAATCGGTTTAGATTATCTAGGCAACATGCTTGTGATCATTGTTCACAAAACATTAGCGAACAAAGTCATTCTCTTCCCGTATTTATAAATTTAAAAGTAAATCATTGTTTCGACAATTGCGTTTATTTATTTATTTATTTATTTATTTATTTATTTATAAGAGGAAATGTGTACGATATCTTAAATGAACTTAAAAAGATTAGGGTTTTATTTATTTATTTATTTATTTTCAAAAAACGTGGCTTCTTATCAATTAAAAAAATGGGGGGGGGGGAGGAAATGACAGTATCGCTATTTATTTTATATGCGGTATGTTCAGAGATGGGAATTTGTCCCAAAACTCGAATCACTATTGATTCCCCCCGCCCTCCTCCAAAGAAAAAAAAAACTTGTTAAAAAAAATTTATTAAGAAGAAGAAAATTTTGAAAACAAACAATGGTATGAAATCTGCGCAAAATTCCCATCCCTGACCTTTTTAACTACAGTCGATTTTTCCCCCCAAAAAACATCTTGTCCGTTATATCAGCTGTCGAAGAAGTTTACGCTGAATCATATCGTTTATCTAGTTCAGAAGAAATTATAATTTTTGTTTGATCATTAAAATTTTCATGTTTCTCGAAAAAGAGGATCCACCCGTTGCTTCCTCTCTTAAATTTTAATTCTCTTTTGACTATATTTATATGCATCAATCTATACCGTTATTTATTACATAGATAGCAATTGGATGATTATTTGTATCATAAAATTATGATATGCTTTCATTTTTATTTTAAAAATGAACATTAATATTGAAATTATTGTAATTAAAAATTAAAGGAGATTCTCCTTCAAATCGCATAAAAACATCGCAAACCATTTTTAGAAGCATTTATAATTTTCCAAATACCTATTCACTCTAGTAAGAGACATGGAATATATCCCTTCTTTTTTTGTTTCTATTGCTTTGTAAACATACCTTATTCACGGTTATTTTTTATAGGAAAAGTGAATGTATTCCCATTTTCAATAGTAATTTTTTGATTATTTATTATATTTTAATCAAAATATAACTTATTGCATATCAAAATATTGTGATAGAAATAAACGTACTATTATTATATATGTAATAAACAGGGTACAAACAGAGTTGTAAACTTTTGTAATTTATTCCGGAACATTTTTGGCCGCACTTTTATTTCACACCATATTATTTAAAGAATAGTTTTATTTTATCCAATATGTAACTACGATAAAATAAAAAATTACTTTTACAAAAGAAAAAAAAAATGTGATCTGACAAAAAGGCGAGGATAACAATGCTCTGGAACAAATTATAAAAGTTGGCAACTCTGTATAAATTAATGTGCATACATACGATCAAAATTGGATTAAAAACTACGAGGGAGTTGATGGCGGGGCCACATTTTCGAGAAACCTGAAATTCAGTGTTCTATTGCAAAGAAAAAATTAACCCTTTATCCACCGCCTTATAAAACTGATAAAAAATTTATTTGAAACATTTTTTTTTAATTACTTAGGAGCATTTTTAAAGGTACATGGAATAAAAAATTATGCATATGACCTCATCATAGTAATTAATGAAGATTTAATGAGAGTGTACTTCAGTGGATTATGGAAAAAAAAAAAATAATAATAATAATAAATAAATAAATAAAAATAAAAAATAAATAAATAAAAGAAATTTGTATTTACCAAATTGTACAATATCTAGAAATATCTTCCCAAAATTTCAAGTCAATCTGAGTAGAAGTTCTGGAGAGAGAGAGAGCCTTTGGAAATTCCTCTTATTAGGCTCGTTTCATTCCTACTTAAGGGGTTACACACGGATTTCAAAGTTTCATATGCAATCTAATAGCATCTAGTAGTACAATTTATCTAAAATATTTTCCCAAAGTTTCAAGTCAATAGGAGTAAAAGTCTAGGAGTGGGAACCTTTGGAAATTTCCCACATTAGGTTCGTTTTATCTACTGATAGTACTTTAAAGTAGCATTAGTTTAAAAAACGTATAAAATCGAATTTATGGAAAAATGTGAAATATCTATAAGAACCTATATACTGCTCTTTAATCTCACTATAAGGCACTAGATGCAAATGTAGGAGTTTTTGTTCCAGAAAGTATTTTATTGAGTCGTCCTCGCTGTTTCTGCTTGGAATATTTTACGATATTCACGTGTGTTATAATTCCTATATTTCCCCAAGAATCTTCATTTAATATTAGAAAAAATATAAATGACAAAAAGTAAATACATTTTACACTTTTTTAAGTTCCAAATATCTTTTTCGACCTATGTACCGATGGTACATTCACCACATCACTAAATCTTCATTAACCCTTTAAAGTTCACTACATATTTCCTTTTGAAAATTGTGAAATTAATTTAAAAAATGACTTCTAGACGTATCACTGATCATAAATATACAAATAAAATAAGCATTTTTTATTTTCCAGAAATTTATGGTTTCACGGTGAGACCAATGAACGGTAACGGACTATTTTTTCTCCTTAAACTAATATAAAAGTTGCATAGAATAAATCAGATACTTTAGAAATCTAAAACATTTATATTTTGACTTATTTATTAAGAAATTTAAATGATGATTTATTCAGAAAAGAAGCAAGTGTGGTGTAAGCAGTGTCACAACACCAGGCATTGTTGCTACAGCTCTGGCTTTATTATTTAATTTTTTACTTTATTTACAAATTTACGAATTTATACATAAAATTAACTGTACTTACTAATTGTTTTACCAGAAAAAAAAAAAAACTTTATATTCATAATTGTAAAATGTTTAGTACATATAAATTATTAGTAATAATATTTTAAGAAATAATATTTTAAGAAATTGCAGAAAATCCAGGAATTTTTCATTTTCTACTCTTATTTTATGTCTTGCGAAATTCAAACTTTACTGGAGTTTGGTTTCTCTCACAAACCAAACACTTTACATAACTTTTTGGACAGTTCTGTTTATTTATATAAAAAAAAAAATTGAAAGTTGCAATTTATGACTGAGAAGGATTATAGTAAGTTCATGTGCTATTATTTAAAAGAAATATTTTTTCTTTATTTTTAAAATTGATACAATTTTAGAAAATTAAAGTGACTTCTATATCTGGCTTCATCTAAAATAGCATTTTTTGGATTTTGCTGTAGTGCTGCCATGTAATGCAAAGATAATGAATAAGAGTTTAATATTCTGTTAAGACTTTGTAAAAATTGCTGAAAAAAAAAAATGTGCAATGTTTGATTTCTGGGCGAAACCAATAAACGTTAAAGGGTTAACTACTATCATGATGTGATATGCATAATTTTTATTGCATGTATCTTTCAAAAAAAGAAACTCTTAAGTAACTGAAAAATTATGTTTCAAATACATTTTTGTCTGTTTCATAATGCGGTTGATGTTTTTAAATTCGGTGGATACGATTTCTCAAAAACTAATCCGCCGATCTTGTTGAAATTCTGCACACTTTATCAAAATAAAAATGATTATTACTTAAACAAGGTTTTTTTTTTTTTTTTTTTCCCCGGTAACAACATGAGGTATAATGTACAGAAGATTGTACTTGCTTTAGCATACAACTCTGTCAAAATTTCAATTTTTTTTTTTAAATCCGTTGTAGCACGAGCTATTTATCTACTAACAGATAAATTTCAGATAAAGATATCATGAGTTATCCTAACCACAGTGAGGACACTTTTTTTCTGAAGGGTCTCTGAAAAACCAGGTCTCTCCTTCTTAATTTATAAAATATTGTTTATTTGTTGCTCTTTTATATCCTCAAAGTTTTGAATAAAAAATTTTATTAAAAAAAGAAGAAAAGAAAAAGCGAGAGAAAATATTCTTCTTTTTAACTTTCAAAACCTATGTATCCCCTTAAAATAACGACATTGATAATAATTAAGGACAATGCAATACTGATTTTCCTTTGTCTGATAAAAAAATCCAATGTCAACCTATTGAAAAACTATAGAAGACCTGATACAATTTTGTTTTTTTCTTAGCACATGAAAATACATTTCTAGAATTTACTGCTTATCAAAAACTTATTACAGCTTAACTATTTTTCAAAACGCGCATTGACAAATTAAATTTGCATACAAATATCGTATTTTGAACCAAAAGAAACGGAAGTTTTAGAATTAAACTTATTTAAAATTTTGATCTTCCAATGTTAAATTACTTTTAGTTATTTTTGTTTAAATTTCAAGGAGTAATAGTCAAATACTAATTTTTTAAATAAAAATACTACATGCAAAGCAGAAAAAAATCTCAATTCCCATCATATAAAAAATCTGAATTATAAAACTAATATTTAAAAAGTATATATTTCGAAACTTTTATTGTATTACATTCTCTAATGTCTTCTCTATAAGTTTACATAAAACACCAACTTCTCCCTATTTAGTATTAGTTTCATTTTTCTATTTATTTATTTTGGGAGGGGGCGGATTGCAATTGTGCGTTTTTTCACTAAAAACCAGTCAATTATTCAGCTACTTGCTTTTGCCCCATACCCCACATGCATTCTAAATACATATTAATAAATTTTATAAGAATAAATTTAATAACTTTGAAAGAATATTAATAAGTTTGCCGTCAATAGAAAAACATTACTTTTTGTTCTTCCCTCTTGAGACACAAGTAACTTTTTTGACTGCTTTTTTCCCTTTTAGCCACCTAACGATTTATGGACGATTTTTTAGAATTTTTTTATAAAAATCCTTGTTGGTGGGGGCGGGGGGGGGGGGTGTTATTGCAGTATATTTTTTTGCAGTATTTCTTTTCTTTTTTTCAGTATGCTTTTTGCAATATTATTGCAGTATGGTGTGTGTGTGAGAGAGAGAGAGAGAGAGATGCACAAAATTTTCTTTAAGGTTTCAAAATATTGTAATATGCTAATATTTTGAGTTGAAAATGTATGGAATTCCTATTTTGATTATTCTAACAAAAATTGTTCCTATTTATTATTTTTGGCAAGATTTTTTTTTTCTTTTTTAAACAACTGTTTATATATTGAGTTGGTTTTGGATTAGGGTGCCGGTCTATGGCCATTCTTTACACACGAAGGACCATTAGACAGGTAACTATGGCTTAAAGTGGATTACGAATATCCATGCCTGATCCGTTACACAAACCCAGCACCTGAGAACTGAAAGTAAGAGCATTAACTATTTTGCCCCAAGATAGGCGTTTATATATATTGGAAAGAAAAGTTTTGATGCGTACTTTATTTCCAATAAATTAACTATCAATCTTACTTCTTAATAAATTACGATTCTCATTTCGCAAAGAAATTTTACGAGACAAATTTTTACTATCTTATATTCACTAACTGAAATACAAAACATTACATTATCTAACGAATATTGAAATTACCTCACTTATACACTGCTTGACCTTTTTTTTTTTTTTTTTTTTTTTTTTAAACCATGAATTCGGGTCAACTGTGGTTGGGTGTGTGTTCTTCCCGTTGGCGTAGCCATCAACGTTGTTCTTCGAAGCAAAGTTCTTAAGGGGACTTGGCACCACTGATGGTTTCATGTAAAAGCTTATGCAGTAAAGTCTCGTACAACGCGGGTGCAAGTCTGCCTCATGAATATTACAATTTTATTTTTTAACACCACTAATTTTATATCAAAGCAATTGCTTTATACGAAAAACTAAATCCAGTGTATGAACCAGTAGACAGGTACTCTAAAAATTTAGTGGTGTTAAAAAATAAAACTGTTTTATTTATTTGTCATCTCTTCTACCGCGTTGTACGAGACTTTACTGTATTTCCATTTAATAAATTTAATTATATTGAATTTGTTTAATAAAATATATATTCAGGCAATAATTCTTATGGTTTTTGATATATATATATATATATTACAGATTTGAAATCTTTAAATTGAGTTTTCTCAGTTTGCATTTTTTAATAATCTTCAGAAATCACTTAAGAAATCACTTTTTTTTTTATTGGGGGGGGGGGGGGGAGCGGGGGATGTTTAATAGAACCTACTTAAAAGAATTAAGGATTGATTTTTCAATATCTTAAAATTTATATATATATTAAAAATAAAAATAACAAAAATTCTTTTTTTTTTTTTTTTTTTTTTTTTTTTTTGCAAATTTTTACATAGACATTGCTCTTTTTAATTTTTTCTCAAAAACTAATTAAGAAATTTCAAAGTACATTCCTACTTCTTTTACGCAGGTTCTATTAAATATCACTCCATAAAGTGTAAGTTCTTTTCTTAAATATCTGTAGATATTTTAGCATATTGAAGATCATGTAATCATGAAAAGTGCAAATTGAGAAAATGCAATTTAAAGATTTCAAATCTATAAAAAAAGATATATAAAAAAACGTAAGAATTGTTGTTTGAATATGTATTTTATTAAACAAACCCTAATATAGCTGAAAATATAAATATTAAATGGAAATATAAGATTTTATAGGAACAAGGAAACCTTCAGTGGTTCCAAATTAAAGGTGCCAAGTCCTCTTAACCCAGTAAATCATTTAGGCCCAAATTATTTAAAGAAACATTCTGAGAGTTTAGTAAGACATGGCGCTACTAAATACTTTAGCGATGACAGTTTCACAGTAAGATTTCAACTTTATCAAAATATTGTAAGAAATTTTCTTCATATATTTAACCTTCAGTAAATTTTCAAGTATTCAATCACCTATTAGTTACGTTCATTTCACGATTACACACGTGAACTGTTGAAGTGTAATAAAAATAATCAAAGTTTTTCATACAAACTTAATCAACACAAATAGCTCCAAAAAACAATAGCATGGTGAAAATTATTAGTGATTATTTTTTGCTACTATCACTAAAAATAATAGAAAGGGTACTGAAGCAATTGGAAACCAAAGTCGAAATCGATTAAATGATTTCGCCCACCCCATGGCTAATTCTTTCCAATCAAATATGAGAAGTTTTTTTTATAATCTATGAGTGATGCTGATGCATGATTTTACTATGAGTGCGTGTTCGTGCCTCATATAACCCCATAATATTGAAAAGTGTTTTATACTACACTCCTGCTCAAAAGTTTAGAAAGATTTGGAAACGATCAGTCAACCCTCCCCCCCACCCCAATTAAAAAAGTTCTCTCTCGATGAAATGTTTTCAAACATTCAGTATTTAAAGAACTGGGTCTTCCTGATGTTTCTCAGTGAAAATCGGTTTTAGACAACATTTACGGGGCCAGTAAAAAAATGAGCAATATCAATAATGTTTGTGATCACCTTGTATCGTTAAGTAAACGAAAGGATCTATAACTTTAGGATATGTTAATATACACTTAGTACAATTTGTGGATGAATTTGTGTGACGATAGCATATTACATAACGGAGATAGGGTAAGTGCATCAGTGATTGACACTTTTAGAGCAATCTCTGATGTTTTTAATGTTCTAGTCATCAGAAAATATTTTTTGAAATCTTAAGTTAATACATATGGCACGAAAGACATTCAGAACCACATATATGTTAAAATATATACATCTTTTTTTTTTTTTTTTTTTATGAATTTTTATTTGACACCCACTCAATGTTCCAGTAATTGACACTGTCAGTTTTTCCATTTATTAGTAATTGGCACCCTACGTTCCAGTGTTTGACACTGCTAGTTATTAATTTTACCAGTTATTAGCACCCTATGCTCCAGTGTTTGACATAAAATGTTAAAATTCTTATATGTTAAATATATGATTTTATGATTTTTCTTATTTATCAATTATTTCGGGATAGATGTCAATTACTGGAGCACCTACCCTATAAGCATTCATTTTAAAAGAAAAAAAAATCAGCATGTTTTTTATTTTTAATATGCAGAGTTTTAAACGAAAATTATTCCCACTTTCAGATAAATTGAAAATACACTTTTGAAACAATATACTGCAATCGGAATACAAATATCTTAAATATCTCATGAAATACGAGCATTTTTGTGAAAAACTTTTTCACTGCGCATGTGCGAAAGATAATTTTTTCTATTTTTATTTCATAGGTTAAAAGCTAGATATATTGGGCAACTTTTGTCAAAAGTGCATTTGAACAGAGTAAAAATTAAGCAAATTATCCGAAAAAGAACGAGCTAGATTTGAGATATTTTCCAAGAGTTGAAATTTCTAAAGGTTTTTTCACATGCCGCGTAGTTAATTTGAAGATACAATTATTTCAAACGCGCTCCAAAAGTACTTTTTTGTGAAAAAACCCATATTTTTGTTTATTTACTAAGATTTGTGAGATAAGGGATTTTTCACAAAAAAAGAACTTTTGCTAAGTGGCTAAAATAATCAGATCTTTAAATTAATTACGCAGCAAAATAAAGGGAAAAACCCCTTATGAAATTTCAACTCATGGAAAATATCTAAAATCTAGCTCGTTCTTTTTCGGATAATTTGCTTAATTTTTACTCTATTCAAATGCACTTTTGACAAAAGTTTCCCAATATATCTAGCTTTCAACCTATGTAATAAAATTTTTTCTATCTTTCACACATGCGCAGTGAAAACAGTTTTCATAAAAATGTTCATATTTCATGAGATATTTGTATTCCGATTGCAGTATATTGTTTTAAAAGTGTTTTTTAGAACTTATCTGAAAGTGGGAATAATTTTCGTTAAAAACTCTGTATTTTATAAATAAAAAATGATTTTTATTTGGAGTTTTAAAATAAATGCTTATATCTCCGCTAATTAATACGCTATCGTCACACAAATTCATCCACAAATTGAACTGGCTCTATATTAACATATCCTGAAGTTAGATCATTTCGTTCACTCAACGATACAGGGTGATCACAAACGTTATTGATTTTGCTCAATTTGTTACCGGCCTCCTGCATGTTGACTTGAACCAATCTTCACTTAAAAACACGAGGAAGACCCAGTTCTTTAAATACCCAATGTTTGAAAATATTTCATCGAGAGATAAGTTTTTAAATTGAAAAAAAAACTGATCGTTTGCAAATCTTGCTAAACTTTTGAGCAGGAGTGTACTGTATTTCACATGGATCTCAGAGAAGGTGACAACGCTTATTTTTCAAACTGAAAACAAAAGGCACAGTGGGCTGAAAAACTCGCAAAGGGAAGTAATGCGAAACTTTTCACAAACGTGTTAGATTGAGATTTAAACCTCTTTGTCAGGCTGTGTTGTGTTATTGGTTAATGCCAAATTGTGTACACGAAGAACCTAGCCATGGGTGGAATGCCCACTTGGAAGTAGGGGGGGGGGCGGCTCTTTCTAAAAAGTCCTAATCTGTAACTTCGCCAGTTTCAGAGTCGGGGAAAACCACTGAAATCTCTGAACGGCTAGGCAGACGAGCGCGACCTGAGATCGTAGGAGGCACTTCCTGTCTACCAGCTTCGAGAAGAGAACTTCTCAAAGTTTATTATGTGAGATGTTTTTAGATATATTTCGAACTTGCGAATCTCGCCACCGAAATTCTGTTTTTCTGCTATTAGCCGACTTATTCTGAAGTATTTCGATAGTATTTTATTGTTTTGGCTTAAGTAGTTAAACTTATAATTTTAAACTTATGTTTTTATGTGTCTTTTAATATTATTTTTAGGAATAGCAACTAGAAACAAAATTCTAGAGAATTGAAGTTGTTCTGCAGAGAATGCAGAATATGCGAAACGGAGCTTCAGAAAAATTTATATATTATGCCCCCCCCCCCCCAACCTAGTGAAAATGATGTATGGAATGAATTAAATTGTGCATTTTCTGTACGATTATTATTATTTTTAATGTTCATCTTTGTAGCAAAATAATTGTGTTATATCACCGAACAGGTGTTAAATTTATCATGAAAACAAACACTTCAGTTATAAACATTCTGGCATCATAGAATGGGAAAAAAAAAAAAAAAAAAACCGCTAGAAATATTGCAGAGATGTTGTTAATTGAAGGCATAGGTGCAGAATTTTTAAAATTTCAGGGCAATCGATAGGAGGTAGGAGCTTTCATAAATTTCAAGAGAAATTTCCCGCATCAATGTACAAAAAATGATTATTCATTACAATTAATTCATTGAATGAATTGAGGCACCATAAATTGACAATAATGTAAGAAGTATATTATTTGATGCTGTAAATTTCAAGTTTTTCATAAATTTTTTCAAGTTCATGAATTTAAAAATGTTCTCAGACACTATCAGTGAAAGGACTAATGCTGCAAAAATCCGACCGACAGAAGTGGTCGGTCTGGGTTGGGTTGTGGGGATTAAGGTCGATTGATTACACTAGGGTCCTAGGTCTGGCTGGGAATGCCCTCCGTGGGAGTCTTTTCTAAGGAGTCCTAGCTCGTATTTACGAAAGTTTCGGAGAAAATCACGAGAAACTCCAAACGGCTAGGCCGACAAGCACGACCTAGGATCGAACCAGACACCTCACGTGATTGTTCTGGGATCTAGTTTTTCTTAAGTGAAAACCTATAATATTATTATCTTTGCATAATTAATCTTATTAACCTTGTATCGCCGTCTATAAAGTATCTGGCTAACTCAGGCAATGAGAACTTTGGGGATGGGGCGATAACGACACCTGACCTTCCAGAAAATTTTCAGGAGGCAGCTCGTGCCCCAGTCTCTACCGAAATTGGCGCCTATGAAATCATCAAAAATCTGCTGCTTCTGCATAATGGCCAATATGCAATTTTTCAGATAAAAAATCTATTAATCGTAGCTACTCTGGTTTGAAAATAAATTCGGTTAGTAAGACAGTTATTTTTCATATACGTACTGCAGTTTAAATTTCATAGCTTTGCATTTAGATGGCGCCATTAAAAATGTCTTAATAGTTCCTCTTCTTCGCTATTGTTTAAAATAAAACATCTTTCAACCATGCTTTAGGAATTTTAGTGTCGCCATCTTCTGTAGACATTTCGAAACAACTTGAAATTCATTGTAAATCTCTAACTAAAATACTGAGAGTGAAGTCAAAACTACTAACATAATTTCTTCTCTTACTTTCAATTTCTCCTCCTCAATTATATAAAGTAGAAAATATTTTTATAGGTAAAGTTATCTTTTTGTACCGTTTTGTTTTAAGTTTCATTTAACCCCTTAACGATCTCCTAATTTTCAAGAAAACGGTAAAAAAGAGTGCCCATTTTTTTCATTCAAGAAAAGTGCTTAAAATAAAATGTATGAAAAATATATGTATTCATTTTTAATTTTTGGAATGTTTTGTAGCTTGAAATGAAGAAAATTTAATTTTGCAGAAAAACCAACAATCAGGGTTATTATGATTGAATGTTGGTTTCCCAGTAAATAGAAAAAAAAAAAAAGTTATGTTTTTTATACATTAAAATATACTTTTATGAAAATAATTTTACGTATAATACAACACTATACGTACACTTTTCTCAGATTCGCTATCCAAACTTTCATAATGCATTTATACTAAAATTAGAATCCGAGGGACTTTGTGATTCTGACAACATAATGTACAAAATATATTAAAAAAAAAAAAAAAAAAAAAAACCAGCATAAAACCACGTACATTCAAAAGCCTAACTCAGCTAAGATTACAAAATAAGTATTACAAATACTTAAAATTGCATAGTGCTGACAGTTTAAAATAAACTTACTGTCTTTAATTTCATTTTAAATAGTCTTATTTCCATCTAGAATGTAAGATAAGAAATAAAAAATTTTCCGGGTATCAGAAATGCGTTACTTCCGAACACTCCAGCCCGGAAACATCACGGGCACGAGAAATAGAGAACGAAAACTCACCCCGTCATTTTCACGGGAACGAGAAGGAAGGGGTTAAATAGTTAACACTACACCCTTTAACATATTGCAGGTTTTTTTTTTTTTTTCCTATTTTGAACAGTAAAACTGTAAAATTCTTTTAAATTTTACGTATTTGTGAATACATCGATTAAATTTTATCCTCAACAATCTATGCGATAAATGCCACTGGCATATATATGTACCATAAAAGTGTTTAACAATACACAAAACAGGCTTGCTTTTCATAAAAAAAAAAAAAAAAAAACCTACTGCTACGTGACTTGCAAGCAATGTGTTAATTTGTGAAATTATGTACAGAATTCTCTACTAAAGTATATATGAGCTTGCCGATTGCTACCGATGATAATCTTATTTCCTCATACATTAACCACAAATAAGGGCTAGGATCCCTTAAGAAGAATCCACGGAGGGCCCTTAATCCAGCCTAGGCCCCTTGCGTAGTCAATCGCACCATGACACCCCAATACAACATGCATTTACCATTATAATTATGCTTCTATAGCAAATTAAAAGTTTGGCATTTAATTAATCAGACATTAATTACTTATTAATAAAGACATTTATTATTCTTGAATTTTATCATTTATTAATGCTATGAAAAATTACTTATAAAATTATGCTTAAAATAATTGGTTCTTTCAAAATAAAGCCGTTGTGTATTTGTCAATATCAACAAATCGTTGATTAAGTCTGGTTAGTGGATTCCTACCTTTTTCATATATAAAGAGCGAGAAGGGCATTTCAGCCACTGGTCTGGATTTGTAGATTCCTACCCATTCAAAAATAATACGAGTCGTGCGCTACGAATAAGAGTAATATATTTGTTTCATTTTGGTTACATATACTATATCATCAAAACGAGGTGATCCGTCCTTTTTTTTTTTTTTCAATATATATATATATATATATATATATATGAAGTATCCTGTTTCTCTCCCCTTACTTGGCTTTCCCATGACTCAGAACCCTAGCTATTTGATTTCTCTTTGCCGTTCCTGAAATCCAAGGCAGTTTAGTTTCTGTTTGCTGATCATGTGACGGAGCGCCAGCGCTTGAGAGGAAATACGTGCTCATGACGTGAATGACGTCCTTCCGGAACGCGCGCCTGCTAAGAGAGCGCTGAAGGAACGACATTCAGTTTTCGACGGGATGTTCAGACGGAACGTAATGACTATTCGATGACTTGTTTTCTTTTGAGTTTTCGACGAAGCGTGCACACTAGACGGGTGCAACTACTTCAACGGACATTACCAAAGTAACATTCGATAATGCTTATTAGCATTCCTGTATATATGTAAACTACAATTTAATCTTTTATTAAATTTATAATTAGTAAATAAGTATTAGTTTTTGTTTAACGCCTACAAAAGTGTGCCATCCCACAAGTTCAGAAGTGGGATAAAGAATAAAATCTACTGGATAAAGAATAAAATCTACTGGATAAAGAATAAAATCTACTGGATCAAGAATAAAATCTACGGGATCAAGAATAAAATCTACTGGATAAAGAATAAAATCTACTTCATGAACGGATAGAACGCGAATTTTAATTTTGATTTAAAGTTTGGATAGAACGCGAATTTTAATTCTAAAGTGAATTTTGATTTTAACGTGAATTTTCGAGAAACACGAACTTTAAAAAACAAACTTTATATAAACTTTTATAGACTGAACTTTTAATTGATTTTAAGACTGTGATTGAACTGTGTGTCTACGGTGTTGAATCACACTGAAGCTTCTGTACGGAGTGCTTTTTCTATTCTGCAATTTATAGTGGATAATAAAATACGTAAAGTGTGTTCTGTGGATGCTACGGAATAGCTACGGATCGTCTGGATAAAGGTCTGAACAAGAGAAAGATGTTCTTCAAGGTTCTCGAGGATCGACTAAATGGGAATTTTAAATAAAATTTAAAACAACAGCTGTTTCGGCTCTACAAAGGTACGTACACTTTATCTTCTTATAAAATGGTATCTCTAGGGGATATTCCTAAAATTGGCAATGCACTGAAGATAGAGAACTATAGTAAAATTAAAATTCTGCATCGGTTTTTATTCGATGAGATCGGCGATCGTAAGAACAGATGCAGAATAAGAAAGTTTCAAGGATTCACTTTCGCTATAGGCGACGAAAAATACCTTGAAAAGCAAAAAATAATTGATAAAAATTTTTCATTAAATGAATTGATTACTATTAGTAATGTATTAAATGTCCCTTTTGATGGGAGCAAAAATGAACTAAGAGACAGATTATTGTTACATTTGTGTGACACGGAGTTGTTGAAACAAGAATGTTCCGAGAACAATTCAGATGAGGAAGATTCGGAAAACGAATCGAACAGTGAATCCGAAAGTAGTGGCGATAATGATATTGAAAAAACTGACTCCTCTGTGCAATGCCATATCAGTAAAAATAAATGTTATGATTATTATAATGATAGTGACAATGTTAATGATGATCATAATAAGGGTAAAAAAAGTATAAATTATAGTAATAATGTGAATAATGGATCACTTGGTGCAATTTCTTTCAATGATTTTGAAAATTCTATGTTAAAATTTAGCGGCGAGCCGCATGAGAACATAATTGAATTCTTAAATGAATTTGAAGAGTTAGCTGAAATGTTTAACCTAAACGAATTACAAAAAATAATTTTCTGTAAAAGGTCTTTGAGCGGAAATGCTCTGTTATTTGTAAAATCCGAAAAAGGATTATTAACGTATAAGAAACTAAAAAATGCACTTATTGAAGAGTTTAAATTAGAAATTAATTCTGCCTCTTTACACGAAATTTTGTGTAAAAAGAAAATGAAGCCAAATGAAACAGTTATAGAGTATTTCTTTAAAATGCGCGAACTAGCAAAAAACGGGCACATTGAAGATGCCGCGTTAATGCATTACGTGATCCAAGAAATAAATGACAAAAGTGAAAATAAACTAATTCTTTATGGTGCTAAAAATATTCGTGAATTTAAAGAGAAAATAAAATTGTATGAAATGTATAAACGTGATAGTGAAAAAGTTAGACATAAATTTGATAGAATTGATAAAGTAGATTATAATGCAAAATTGAAAACTGTACAACATAATGTATATGAAAAATTTAGTCCTAGAAATGATGTGAATAAATTGTGTTATAATTGTGGTGAAAAAAACCACTTATCTAGAGATTGCCCTCATAAGGCCAAAGGCCTAAAGTGTTTTACGTGCAAGCAGTACGGGCATAAAAGTTCGGAGTGTCCAGGTTCGAAACAAGAAGTTGATGCACTGTGTATTAATGTAAATCAAAACATGAGTAAAATTATACAAGTAAATGATGTAAATTTTATTGGAATTATTGATACAGGAAGTGAAGCAACATTGTTGCGTAAAAGTTCTTTTGACAAATTAAATGTAAAAAAATTAAATACTATGAGTACTATTTTGAAGGGGATCGGGAAAAGTTCAATAAAGCCGTTAGGCTCATTCGACGCCAATCTTAAAGTTGATAATTTTGAAAGTAAAACTAATATTTATGTTGTAAACAATGATGTAATACCATATGACGTAATCATCGGGTTGAATGTACTGATGGTGGGTGAGACGATAATAAATGAAAATGGTATTTTTATGAAAAACAAATCTAGTTCCCTCGAGGTAAATTTAGTAACAGTTCTTCCAATAGATAAATATCAAAATGAAGTTAAAACAAATATTGCTATTGACGCTCCCATTAACATAGAAAGTAAAATTTCTGAGAAATCCCCAGAAATAAATAAAACATTAAATAGTGTTGAAAAGTGTAAAAACAAAACCCCTCAAGCTGTTTTGTTCAAAAAATCATTAGAATCTTCCAAAAAAGATGTAAGTGAAAGTAATGACGATGACGAAAGTGATGACGGTAAGAAAATGGTTTTAAAGGACGATAATAGTGAAGATGATGACAGTGAGGAAGAGGTGGAGCCTCAACGAAAGAAACAAAATCAGATGAACATTTCCCAAATGAAATCGCAAAATCAAGAAAACACTCCTTCAAAGAAAGACGAAAAACGAATCCTACATGAAAAAATTTCACAGTTAGCCGAAGAGTTGAAAAAATTAAAAGAAAAAGTTGACGAGAATTCCGAACTCCTTAAAAGGAAGAAATCCAGAAAAAAGCCATCGACGATAGATTCCATCGAGTGTAAAAGACAGAATATGCCTAAAGAGGAGACTGCCAGTGTCAATTTAGGAAAGTTGTTCATTCCATCACTTCCATTGACAACCACGATTGGTGAAATAGCCATATTATTTCCTAAAGCTGTGCAAATAAAATTAGAAGTTTTCCCTGCATATAAGACTGCCATTATAGACTTTTTGACCGAACGTGATGCTACAGAAGCATTAAAAAACATTAAAACTGAAAATGATCAATTAGAGGTTCTCGAACTCGAGTCCCAAGATAACTTCGAGTCCCAAAATAATTTTGAACCCCAAAGTAAAGATTTAAGTACACATGATAAAAAACAACTTTCTAGAGTCAGAAAGAAAAATAGATTGAAATGCAAGTTGAGTAAACAACCACCAAAAACTGGTGAACTAAGCGACCAAGTTGCCGTAAAACCAAAACTGATGTACTTTTGTAACTGTACGACTGTAAAAATTAAAAATGATAATATTGATGAAAAAGTTAGAAATGGATGCCATGAAGGCTCCTATTACACATCTGCAAAAGCTGAATTCCTCAAATGGGGAATAACTTAAAAACAAAAATTCTCAAAAAATTTGTAAAAATTTGTAAATATTTATGTTATTATTTTGTGTTGCTTTTTTTTTTTTTTTTTTTTGTTTGTATCTTTTCAGTGTGATCGCCTGGAGGTCCAGTCGAGGAAGGATGGCCGAGTGAAGTATCCTGTTTCTCTCCCCTTACTTGGCTTTCCCATGACTCAGAACCCTAGCTATTTGATTTCTCTTTGCCGTTCCTGAAATCCAAGGCAGTTTAGTTTCTGTTTGCTGATCATGTGACGGAGCGCCAGCGCTTGAGAGGAAATACGTGCTCATGACGTGAATGACGTCCTTCCGGAACGCGCGCCTGCTAAGAGAGCGCTGAAGGAACGACATTCAGTTTTCGACGGGATGTTCAGACGGAACGTAATGACTATTCGATGACTTGTTTTCTTTTGAGTTTTCGACGAAGCGTGCACACTAGACGGGTGCAACTACTTCAACGGACATTACCAAAGTAACATTCGATAATGCTTATTAGCATTCCTGTATATATGTAAACTACAATTTAATCTTTTATTAAATTTATAATTAGTAAATAAGTATTAGTTTTTGTTTAACGCCTACAAAAGTGTGCCATCCCACATATATATATATATATATATATATATATATATATATATATATATATATATATATATATATATATATAAACTTACATAAGTGATAAAGAGTTTCAAATATTTTTTTTTATTTTCAATTTTTAAAACTCTGCTTAACACCGGTGCAAATTTGCCCATTTTACAGATCTAAATCATGTAAGTATTAGAGATTCCCTTTTTTAATAAATTGAGAGGAATATAAGTATTAAATCCGAAACATTTTCACTGACTTTGCCTCATAAACATGACTTAAAAAATAGTTAACGATGACTTATTGAAAAAATAATTAATTGCCGTACAGATAATTTTAATGAATTGTGAAGTATTTCTTGTAATGGCCGTCCGTTGTTTGACTGGTACGTTAAGCTAAATGAATGCGGCCAAGCAGAAAACTCCCAACTTCAAACTTTTGTCCTGATTCAATTAATGAAAAATTTGAATTATAAATGTTCACAAACAATAACTCAAAAATCAAGAACATAAAAAAATTGCACAGGGTTTATTAACAAAACGTAAATGTGGAACTCACAGAACACTTCGTTAAGGATATAATGAACGTTCAAAGAAAATTTCTCCATTTTTGAGCTATTCCTCTGGAATTGACTAAAAAATAAATAAAATTCAATGGTGATTTTTTGTAGACTTCAAATGAGCTTTAAATGTATCACAAATATAATTTTCCAGATTTTTTAAATAGATATTTGTGTTTAGTTATACACAATGTTTTGTGTTCGTTTAGCATTACAAAATTTACCAAATTTAGAATTTTGTTTTTCGCATCTTTTATCTGTGGTCGTGGACAAGGCCCCATTTTTAACTGATCTTCCTATTATATTTTGATTTTGATTATATTATATTGTTCGGAAATTAAAAATCAATTTGGACTATAAAATAATTATTTGTAGAGGTCTTTTGGATACTATTATAAAATATAACTGATCAATTTATCCCCTCCCCCCCAAAAAAACACCCTCGGCATTTTAATATACTTTATTTATTTATTTATTTATTTATAAAATATATTTTATTAAATTATATTTCATTAAATAAATTTTTTATTAAATAAATTTTTAAATGAAAATGTTTAATTGTTTGTTCTGCTAAAGTCTTATTTTAAAAATATTCCGCTTACTACAAAACTTTAGTATGTTGTTAAAATATGTATTTGAATTATATGTTTCGAAAAGAACAACTTCATACGTATAGTTTTATAATGGGAACATTTTACCGAAGTCAAATATAGTTTTATTCATTGTTTCAAATAAAAATTCTCAAGTACCTACAAAATCTAATAAGTTACTGAAGTAACGGACAAAAAAAAATTAAAAAAAAGAAAATTACTGTAACGTTATGTGCATCATATATTATGAAAACCAATATTTCAGTCGTATTAAATGTACTTTGATACATGGCACAATGGCCATAAGCACTCATAACTGAAAATTCTAATTCTGGTCAATCAAAATCAATAAGGAAGAAAATGTAATTGGAAATATGATTTTCATTAAGAAATATTTATTTATTATTATTACTTAATTTATTTTTTAACGACAAGATTTATTCGTTTCAAAATAAACACATTATTCGCATAATACACAGAAAATATTTGAAAATGTTAAATTTTTAATTTTGTAAACGTCTACAAAATTACAAATGTGAATAAAATCCCTCATATTAATCTGGCCACCTGTAATAATTCGATAGAAAAACTGCCTTAAAACATTGCGTTTATTTTCGCATTCTGGTAAATATTGCATTTCTACACAATACTACTATATCATATTAATTAGAATTTTTTCAGGATTTGGATTCTAATAACTTATGCCTTCATTTTAATGATTGGCCCCATCAGTGACCGAGAGGTTCTGCTCTCACAGATGGTAGACGGGAAGTTCTGGACTCGAACACAGGTTTCGCTCATCAGCCAAGACCTTTAAAATTTTCTATACTTTTCTCCGAAATGCACGTGGATACGGGTTGACTTCCCTTAGAGAGATCGCCACATATGGCATTCTTCAACCTAGATCCCTAGAGTAGACAGTTGGCCTTAATCTATTTCTTAAACATCTCAATGATAAGTATATTTGAGGGGCGGGAAATATTTCATGAATATGACGATTGCATCTCAATTTGAGATTATAAATTACATCATTTTTGCAGACTGCAGAGATATTCAGTTCTTACGATTTCTAAAAATTACATATGTGTGTAATATTAATTTACCATTCAAAAATAGAAAATTGTGACATTTACGGAGTGATGATCGAATATTATATCTCATGCATTACAACAGAGTTATTAAAATATTACGTTTTTCTCTATATGGGTGCGCCGGGTTCGATCCCTGGTCGCGCTCGTCGGTCTAGCCGTTAGGAGTTTTCCGTGGTTTCCTTAGAAATGTGCGTAAATACGGGCTAGTACTCCCCCTCAGGCGTAGGACCCTAGTGTAGTTAATCGGCCTTAATCCCAAAACCTTCTCTATATAGGATATCTCTTGGATTGAAATATAAATTACTCGAACGTATGCATTACTAAAATTATGAAAATATAACAAGTTTTAAGGGATTTTCTAAAAAGTCTCTTGGCCTTTTTTATTTTTTTTTTATTTTTTTTTTTTGGGGGGGGGGGGGGAAAGGGCCAAGAATGTATATAGTATATACATTTTATTTCTAGTACCTGAATAAGTAAATATCTGCAAATTTCATGAATTTGTACTAAATTTAAGTGTTTAAAATTATATCAGAGAGTAAGTAGTTTGAATTTAAGAAGTACTTTAAGAAATTATTAGTGTTAAAAATTTTTAGAAAGGAGAAGAAAACTAGTCTAAGCAACGTTTGTGAAAACATTTCCTTAAACTAGGTTAACTTCCAGTATTAAATTCGAACAAAACTAAATCTTAAATTATTAGACAATGTAAATATATACATCAGTTATTTTATGAAAAAAGAAAATATGTATTAACCTATTTTTAGCTATAGTCCTGTATACAAGACGCAATAAGCATGAAATGTATTGACTGTTATAAAAGCTTTCGTATTGTTATTTTGAATCAAAATCAAGCTGGCAAGGAGTCACGATCTATCTGAATTTATCATTACAAAAGCTTTACTATATGATTTACTAGAGCCTAATAAAGAATATATTACGTTAAAGAGTTGTTTGAAAAATAAATAAATAAAAGTTTGGCTAAAAACGGGTTAAAATTCATTTAGAAATATTTTAACTTACACTTCAAATTATTATTATTTTTTTTTTTTATAGCCCTCTTTAATAGAAAAATATCTAATCAATTTCAATCTTAAAAATAATTTTATTTAAAGACAAATTATAAACGAGGATTCTTCTTTCTCAAAAAATAGTATAATGTTCTTCAAATTAAGCATTTGGTAAGTTACTAACAGGCAAATTAAAAATATTTCACTCATTTTCATTATACAAAGTGCATGAGGTCAGTATAAATATGTCTACAGTAATCCATTAAGATTCTGTCCTTACTGTGTTTTAATTTAGTCTTCGCAATGCAAAGAAATTTCAAGGTAGGGAGATACAATGAGCTTTCCTGAAACTAACCGTTACAGTTTTGTTTTAATTACTGCTTTATTTAATTTAAGGTTACCCCCCCCCCCGTTTTTTTTTTCTTTCTTTCATCTATATTCAATAGAAGATACCATTGATTTCTTAATATTTTTCGGTTTTCGATGAATTTACATATATTGAGAGATCCAGAACCATTTGACTATTTTTTGAAAATGTCAGAGAGTGTATGAGAGAGAGAGAGAGATTTTTTAGCAACTGTTTCAGGAACTAACGCAGAGAATTTCATATAAATTTATATGTTATTGCACCTTGACATAAATTAGTGCCAACTATCAGCTTTTGGTGAGCTTACTAGTGTCTACCATCAGCTTTTGGTGCAAATCACCCAAGATATGGCGTTGCTATCTCGTTTTCTCTAAATTTTTAAAATGGCAGTATAGGACAAAATTTCGTATACATGTATACAATCAGAATTATTTATAACGAATCATTTTGAAGTTTAAAAAGAATTATTTATAATAGTAACAGTCAAGTAGGGAGAATTATTGTATATTTAGGAGCATAGTCTCCCCCTCCCACCCTTGGGTGTGTGAATATTCAATATAGGTATATTTCAAAAGAACTCGTCAATACCTTTAAAATGAATACTTAAACAATACATCCCCGATAACTTAAAGCAAATTTATCGATTAAAGAAAAAATAAATAAAATAAGCGCATTTTCTAAGATGTTTTCTGTTGAGCATAAAATCGACATTTTTATTAATTTAGTGTTATTCTTCTCCGAAATAAAAATAGTCTGCCTTTATCATGGAAAATAATTTTAACAAAAATCTTTCACTGCGTGAATTTGTATAAGAAAATATCGAACAAATTTTTTTGTGATAGCCACAATATTCTAGATTTTTTTTTTTTTTTTTTTTTAATTTAAACACAATGTTAGGATAGAAACCTGTTAAATTCTCTTGCATTATTAAACTTACGTGTCAAATTACAAGTAAATATTTATATTAGCATTGATTAATTTTATTTGGAAAATTTTTGCTAATTTAAAAAAAAAAAAAAAAAAAAAAAAGGAAAAAAAAAAGAAATGAGGCATCATTGAAACGTTTTCTTTTTCTTTCGATGTAGAATTAAATTTGTTGAAATGAAATCTAACTTTGATCAAACATGCGCTGATCATGAACAGTTAAAGATGAGACAAATTTTAAAGGAGGGCTTAGATTCTTTTGAAAAATTAATGACCTACATTGGTGTACAGGATTGTGATAGTGTTCTGCCTTGCTTAATAATATATATAGTTTTTAAGAGCAAAATTTAATACATTTTATGTTCTCTTCACCCTCTTAAAATAATAATAAGCTAAAAATTTAGAATAGGAATTAAAATTTTCTTAATGTTTGATCAAGAAGCGTTTTGCAATTGATCTAATATACATAAATTAGTATAAGCAATCTAGTCTATTTTGCACACACACGTTAGAATGAGTAATACAATCTATTCTACATAAAGAAGTTAATAAATAATTCAATTCATATCCTAAGATTAAAGAAAATAATTTACGTATATAATTTAAATAAAGTAAAGTATGTAAGTATATAATTAAAAAAAAAATAGTGTAATTCATACATACCTGCTTAATCTTTATGATAAGATAAACTGAGAGAACCTGTTCTTGACACAAGCTTGATTTTGATAGTTTGTTTGTTGATAACATATACATCAGATTTGTATGCTTGACTTGTAGTCCGTTTGTAAATCTTCGTCAGATAATTACAGATAGTACATGACAGAATTACAATACGAAGAAATGGAAAAACACCCAGGGCCTGCGCGGGAATCGAACCCGCTCTCCTACACTCGAAGGCGATTAGCAGTATGTGGCATAACCACTCGGCCATGGAGGGCCCATCTCGATTGATCCACATTACAGAAATTCATAGAAACAAGTATACACAATATTTTGTAGACAGAGGACATCACAAACATCCATGTCCGAACCAGGAATCGAACCTGGGACCTGAAGATCCAGAGGGCAACGTCCTACCGACCGAACCGCCAGGCCGACAGTCCCCTTATAAATCTTCGTCAGATAAAAACAGATAGCACATGACAGAATTACAATACAAAGAATTGGTAAAACACCCAGGGCCAGCACGGGATTCGAACCAGCTCTCCTACGCTCAAAGGCGATTAACAGTGTGGTGACATAACCACTCGGCCTAGATTATACTGGGTGGATGGATGGATGGTTGGGTTTTACGTCGCACTAGTGCTGCGCAGATGGGCAATTGGCGACGGTCTGGGACACACCCCTAGAGGTGGTCCGGAGCACAGATTATCATACAGATAGGACAGTGAAGCTAAAACGCGAACCGGAAATATAGTAGCACCACTAGTGTCAACAGAGGGGAACTACATGTGTTAAGTCTACATGAATAGCATCTTTGATCGAAAATTGTTTTTCTATTTCGCGAATAGTTAGTAGCAGGTTAGTATGGAAATTTTCTTTTTCTTCACTTTCTATTGTTTTTGAATTCACAAAATTATTCTCAAAACATTCACAGCTATTCTTCTAAGAAATAAAAATTCATTTTTATAATGTTTAAAAATATGCTTTGTCAAACATATCCATATTCAAGTACAAATTAAAATTACAAACTGTAATTCTCAAATAGCAGTATGAAATCATTAAATATTTAACGTTGCTTGTTTTAAATAATACAAAATGCTTTAAAATGAAAAAATGTTTTTATTTTATGTATATTCAAAGTTTATTTTCTTAATATTTAGCACTTGCTTCTTAAAATAAATTGCTTTTAACAATCAAGTTTGTAAACAATAATAAAGTTGCCAAATGAAAACATATGTGCAGTTTTCTTTGCTTCACTTTTTCTACTACTTTTAAATTCATAAAATCATAACATTACAGCTATTTTCTCAGAAATAAAACTAATTTTTATTATGTTTGAAAATAAATTTTGCCAAACACATTCGTGTTCAAGTGTACAAATTAATATAACAAACTGTAATGCTGAAATAGCAGTATGGAATAAAATCTTAAATACTTAACATTGCTTGGTTTAAATAATACAAAATGCTTTAAAATGAAAAAAAATGTTTCTGGTTTATATATATTTTCGAAATTTATTTGCTTAATATTTAGTACTTGCTTCTTAAAATAAATTGCTTTCGACAATCAATTTCGTAAACAATAACAAAGTTTGGTTTGGTTTGGTTTGGTTTGTTGAGTACTGAGATTTATTGCTTGCCTCTAGGGCCGCTTATATCTCGAAAATCCACACCACAAGGGTTTACAAGTTTTTATTATAACAAGAACAGATACACGAATCACATAAACAAGGGCAATACATCCATGCCTTATCCGGGATTTGAACCCGGGCCCAACAGTATAGAAGTCAGGGCCGCTAACCACTATACCGCCTGGGCGGCATAACAAAGTTGCCAAATGTAAACATCGATACAATGGTTAGTTGGTTGGATGATGGGTTTAACGTTGCACTAATATTACAATGAACGTAGATACAATAAAAATAAGATGAGCGATTGCGTAAGCCGGAAATCTCGAGAAGCTTACAGCCGTTGACAATAGGGTCGTTGCAGTCAAATTTTGGTTACCGAAGAATATACGGGAGTGTCCTATCTGTATAATAATCTGTGGTCCGGAGACATGCCATCACAATTTTGATCCTCCACGGAAGGGATGGCTTTCCCGCTTCGGTGACCCCCAGAGGTATAATTTTTGATGGGAATATGGAGGACATTGTGGCCACGACAGATTTTACGTGCACCAGCCACCATTAGTGTACACGACGGTCTTTGGCCGGCTCGAGTACCGAACCCGCAATCTTCCAATTGCGAGGCCGGCGCTCTAACGACTGGGCTACCGCGGCCCCCTAGATTATACTGGCCAAACGTCCCCATTTTCTGGGGACAAATGGGGACGCCCTTTTTTTAAAGACATTTTTCTAAGTTTTAAAAAATTGTATAAACTAAATTATTAATCAGTAACACTTTATTTTTAGTCCTTATTTATTAGGAATGGATGGATGGATGGATGGATGGATGGTTGGTTTTTACGTCGCACTAGTGCTGCGCAGATGGGCAATTTATTAGGAATGAAAAAATGCATCCATAATTTGATAATTGTAGCAATTTTTTATGCTTCTCTATTATAAAGATACTTTGATCTGGTCAGCCTAGCCTAGATTAGGCTAGGCTGACGGTCTGGGACACACCCCTAGAGATGGTCCGGAGACATGCCATCACAATTTTGATCCTCCACGAAAGGGATCAAGATTAGGAAATCATATCTGACAAATCAAACAGATACTGTCGGCAGCAAAATTATTCGAACACTAGCAATAATTCCTATGTAAAAAAAGTACACTTAATACTGCTTTGTTAAATATATCCTTGTCAAGTGATGTGTCTAAGAACATGATTCGACAAGGATTTATTTAACAAAGCAGTATTAAGTGTACTTTTTTATATAGAAATTTTTGTTAGCACTCGAATGCTGCCGACTGCAGCAAGCTTGGAAATTCCTTGAAGTCAAGAGCTGGAAGCTGCGCGCGCAGTTCCTACCCAGACAGCACAGAGAACTTGCATTAAGCTATCATCAACATTGACAACTCAAGTCAAGAAACTTGCATTGAGCTTGACATCTCAAGCCTGTAAGTTTAATGCAAGTCAAGATCAAGAATCCTAGTTTACACTTGTCCCACTTGCTTTAGACTTGATAGTTCAAACATGAATCAAGTAATATGTATCAAGCATGCACTAAGTTTGCCACAGCTCATACGAATCAAGTAATACATATCAAGTATGAATTATACTTGCTGCACCAAGCATGAATTATACTTGATGCCCCAAGTATGAACTATACTTGATGCACTAAGTATGAACTATACTTGATGCATGAAGTATGAATTATATTTGATGCAGCAAACGTGAATCAAATTTTACTTGCCAAGCATGCTCTTAACATGATACAGTCGTAAGCAAAAGTATCCGAGCACTTGCAAAAATTCCTATGTAAAAAAAGTACACTTAATACTGTTTTGTTAAATAAATTCTTGTCGAATCATGTTCATAGACTGACTAAGAACAGAACTCAACAAGGATTTATTTAACAAAAGTGTATTAAGTGTAATTTTTTTTACATAGTAATTTTTGCTAGTGCTCGGACACTTTTACTGCCGACTGTACATTAAACGCAAAGGAACTTTCTACTTATCGTCGCCGGAAGCCAGCTGCAGAGAAATAATCCTCATCTCTACTCTTATAGCATACATGAAGCAAATATTGCTTATCAAGCATGCTTTTAATGACATGCATTCTTCGCTGACAGCTAAAGCTCATGTTATTCTATGCAGAAATTTATTTACAGAATTACTCATAACCTAGTGTATTTATTTAAATACTTTTTTCACTTTTGGAAAAACCACAACCGTTAAATACGTTCTCGTTTTCCAAAAAATTATCTTTTAAATTTCAATAACTCCTCGTACAGAAAAAAGAAGCAAAAATTGCAATTGTTTAACTTTTCGTATTTTTAAAGTCAAAAATGAAAACTTTATGAAACAATTTTTAGAAAACATATACAAATTTAAATATTGTGAATTTTCCCAGTATGAAAATGGATTAAAAAATATATATATATACATAAGGTAATGAAGTCTATAAGTAAATTTCCCCATAGAATAATATGGGTTTTGGCTGTCGGAGAAGATAGTTATTCTACGCTCTTAACCTGATGTAGATAACTTAATATATTCTTTTTCTGGGACGATCAATCACATTTTATGTAGATTATTGGTGAGTTATCCAAATTTAATTTTTACAAGAACAGAAAATCATTTTGTCCAGAATTTGAACTTGGGCACTTATGTTAACTCTCAACCCTCTTTCAACTGAGTTCTAGGATGATAACTCACATGGCTCGTTCATATGAAAGTTAAAAATTTTCAATTTGTCTGTTTTGGAAATATGAACTTAGTCCTAGAAGAAAATTATTTATTTTAACTCCATAGCTGTTTGATGGCAATTAGATATTTCGGATAATAATTTCCACCATTTATACAATAAGTTTTTGGTGTACTGAACAAATAAATTTTTACAGGAGCGAAAAGTGAGACAGCGTTAGGACATTAACTCAGAGGATCTAGGTCTGAACTTGGCCTGATCCCTTTTCGTTGTTGTAAAACATCGACCAACATATTAAAAATTTATTGCATAAATGATCAAAATTATTTTTCTAATTACACTACTCCGCAGGTAAATTGCCTCTGACACCATTTCAGCATATTCTTATGTAAAATGACCTCCTGAATCCGAATAGGACGCCCATTTTGCCCTATCATCAACAATTTCTTAGGAATGGACCCCTATTTTTATCATTTTTGGTGATTTTGTGGCTATAAATTTGATTTTTAGGAGGTGGGAGGATTATTTTAACCGTTATATATCTTCTGAGGGACTACAGAGTTGAAAAATTCTAAAACATAGACATTTGAGGCAAGGGAAGTTTTTTTTTTTTTTTTTTTTTTTTTTTTTTGAGGAGGGGGGGGGGGATTTGCCACTGAAATTATGCATTACATATCTTATATTTTTTTAATCTGTTATTAATGATATTTTTTAAACTTTATTTTTTGTTTTTTGTTTTTAGGTGTTAAATTAATTTTTTATCATTCTTCAAATCAAATTCATGGCAATAAAATTACCGAACGGGGAAAGAAATTGAGGGGGGAATGGTGTATTTAGAAAACTGTGGGTGACTGGGCAAAAAGGGAGTTATATTCGGATTCAGTAGGTCATTTCACATAAGAAGCAGCAAAAATGGTATCAGATCTCGATTTTTTTTTTTTTTTTTTTTTTTTTCAGAGCAGTGTTATTCATTACTATCCAGTAATTATGGAATTAAAATTAAATGAATTTCTATCATGGTACTGTGTTTGTATTGACAGAACAAATGGAGAAAAATAAATAAGTAAATAAAATCAACTGTCTTATCAGCAAATCATGCAGGTCAGTTCATTCACCATTCTTCAGTTGGTACAGTGTTTGAATCGTTAACGCAAAAGTCTTAGATTCAAATCCTGACCTAGACGCTATTCATTCTCGTAAATTTTAATTAGATAAATCCATTAAAAATCTATTGCATATTTTGTCGAAGTTATCATAGTAGTTGGACTGGCAACATAAATGTAAGTTAAACTTCTAGATCCCTCCCCACCCCCCCCCTCTCTCTCTCTCTCATTTTTTTTTTTCTAAGTGTGCGTGCATGTAGTCAAACTACTTTTAGCATAGCTACCAACATTTTAATTTACCCCGGCTTTATTTCGCACTACTTTATAGAATTTTTTTCTCCGGTGTGTAACTTCAATAAAATAGGAAAAAATTACTCTTAAAAAATAGGTGATATGAAATAAAGGCCGGGCTAAAAATACTTCGAATAAATTAAAATGCTGGCAGCATTGCTTTCATAAAGAAACTTGCCTGATAATGTTACTTTGTAATGCAAGGCAATATTATTCTCTTACATCTTTTGGAAGGTGATAAAATATTGAGTTAAAAGTTTGAAAGGAGGGGGGGGAGGAATTGCTATACAGAATTTTTTTTTTTTTTTTTTTTTTTTTTTTTTTTAGGCGCGGAGGGGGGGGGGCATTATTACACTGGAACCTACGGTTTAAAGTAGATTTCAAACAAATGCGAATGTCTATGTTTGTACTGGAATTTAAAAGTGTCATGTTCGAATTCTGCTTTAGGCATAAATATTAGTGGTGGTTAGGATTTTCTTTAAAAAACACAGATTTCCGAAATTAAAATATCTAACTATTTTTCTAACAAAAATACTGAGAATCCACCTATTTTTCTAAATTTACCATTTATTTTAATTTGGAAAATAAATAAAATATATTGTATCTCCCTTAAAAATAAATAAATAAATAAAAATAAACATTTATACTATCAAATGAAATTTAATATTTCTCGCAAAAGATATAAAACTTGTAATTTTTATTAAAACAACATTCTCCGAAGAAGGATATTTAGATTTCAGTTGTTTGTACAAATGCTTTGAAGTATTATTTTTATTTTATTTTATTTTATATATATATATATATGTATATATATATAGGAGAGAGTCGGGAGGGTTGGGACACCTAAAATTGTTCTTAAAATAAACAATGTTTTTAATTTCTGTCACTTCCACCAGGTGAAGTAACTACAGCCCCATATTTGTTGCTATGTATCATTTTAGTGTGAGAATTCTGTAAGTTTATGTGACAAAAACACTATTTTATAACCCCAAAAAGTAAACAATTGCTTAATTTTCAAGGCAAGTTTTTAACGTCACTCACTGATGTTAGCATAATTACTTTTCAAATTTTATATACCTAATACCATAACTTTTATAAATTAGTAGCTAAATCAAGCCTAAAAGTTGCATGTGTCTAATAATAAATTATTTTTTTGAAAAATAATGAAAAGGGATTGATGGGACAGATCAGTTCATGGAGGGATGGGACATATAAGAAAAGGAAGAAGAATGAAGATTCTGATACTCCATAAACAGAGAATATCAAGAGGAAAACGTATGAATAAATGGAAGAGAAAATGCACGAAACAAATTCAAAATCATGGAAAATAATTGGTGTGGCACTCACACGAGTTTTTCACACCCTTTTAACTTTTAAAAATACTTTATTTACCATATATGTATGAGGAATTAATTTTCATTCCTGAGCAGTTTTCCTGGATATGGTAAAATATAGAAAAGAAATTACATTCTTCAATTACAGTTAGGATTTCTTGGTAATATTTGTTCTTGAGATATGCTGATAGCACACACAGACTAGCCACTAAAAACCTTATTAATGTTCAGGGAACCACAAAACATGTAAATGTAATAAAAACTTAATTTTGAATATTTGAACTAAAAACAATACCTCTGCTAGAAAAAAAAAAAAAAAAGAACTAATCGAGCATTTGAAAATTTTATTTAAGTGGTGCATTATATTATAATGTTGGATAAAATAGATGTTATTAATAATTAATTAACCTTACATATATAATGATCCACTGTTTTTGTCCTTTTTCATAGTATGCCTGCATATTATGTACTTATTTTAACTTTATAAACCTGTCCCATCCCTCCCTCATATAAGGGTGGGATGGGACATTTTTATGACTATGTTAATTGGCTTATGAAATTAATATTTTAATAATTACCATCAAATTTATATTTTTAAAAGATGTTAAAGTGTTTCAATTTGGCTTAACATTTATAAAAGTAACTAAAAACTTACTTTTAATATTAAATTGTATTGCCACGACACTTTATAACATGAAATACACGTTGTTCCATAGAATTAATTAAGCATTGAATTACAGAAGGAGATATTTCATACCACTCTTTGTCAATTGCTGTTTTTATGTCATTTACGCATGTATACTGCTTTCCATTTTCATATATTTTACGAGATAAGATCTCCCAGTACTTTTTGAAATTCTGGAAGTTGATGCAATTGCACGCACAGATAAATTATCAACTGAAGCCTTATTTAATAACATTCTATCATCACATAACGTTGTTTTCTTTGGTTTTCGACTCGCTTTCGAATATTCCATGTTACACCTGATCTCCTGACTCTATAAATACTGCTCAAAGATCTCTTTATTCTTCTCAATATTTGTACAGGATTTTGTCCTTGCGCTTTTAATTGTAAAATCTTAATAATTTCCCCTTTAGAAATTTCTTTAGAACGTGGCATTTGTTATCAGAATACGCAGGAAACGTCTTTTCCGAATCACAAACATTGAACTCATTAAATTATTATGCTAAATATATAGCAGACGATATTTCAATTAAAGGAAAAAATTATTCTGCTTTTATAGAATAATTAGCAGACGACAATAAAAATATTTTATTTTGTGAGAAAAAATGTAAAAGAAAACATGCAATGCTGTATTGTGTCTATACATTTGGGACAGCACATTTTTATATCATTTAATGTACATTTTATAATTTCAAACCTTTGATCATGATTCATATGTGTATATTAGCAAAACTGTTTATATTTATTGCCTATCTCACGAATTTTAATTGTACGTTATTACTTTTTATGTTAATGCAAATTTTATTGATTGTCTAAAATTTTGGGACACGGTGTACACTTTGAAACATTACCGCTTGCTTTATTTTATTTTATTTAGACAAATTATTATAAAAATAAATCAATAATCATTTACCTTCCCTTTAATGTCACCCGCACTTGCTTCGTATTTCGCGAGATGACAACAACATGACAGAACCGATTTAGCAAGGCTACTATATGCAAATAAGAAGAGCATGCGCGGACAGTTACTTGACGTCAGGGAAATTTTAAGCCAGTAATATGCTTGATTTGGTATGCGTAATTTTCCAAACTTGAAGTTGATCTGAGATATCCTTGAATTAGCAACTTTGCTCTGTCATGGTAAATTCACTTGAAAGCCAACCTTGTTTCAAGGAAGTGTGCTGTGTGGGTAGCTTATTTTCGCTGAAAGAGTGGAAAAATCAACTTTCCAAACATATAACTTTTGTATTTAAGTTGAAAGAGTTAAAAAATGAATTTACACATTTTTATATTTTTATTATTTTGATTAAATTAACGGATATTTATTGAAATAAAATCACTTTTACAAGTGTTTTATTCATGTATGCTTATTACTTGCTTGATACGCATTGATTCAGGTTTGAATTATCGAGCTTAAAGTAAGCTGGACAAGCGTCTTTCTTTTCAACTTACAGGCTTGAACTATCAAATATGACGCAAATTCTCGGTGCTGTGTGGGATAGGATACTACTATGTTTACAATTATCGACGTCTGTGGGAGAATTAACAGATCTCATGTCTTGTTTAAAAGTTTACTAAAGGCTGCTTTATAGTAATAATTCAAGCTTTCGAATTTTTTATCGACTTCAGTACAGAAGAATGATACTCAAAACATTCAGAGCTATTCTTCTAAGAAATAAAATTAATTTTTATAATGTTTAGAAATATAGAGTGGGTAACAAATGTCTCCGAACACTAGCAAAAATTCCTATATAAAAAAGTACACTTAATACAGTTTTGGTAAATAAATCCTTGTCAAAACATGTTCTTAGACTAGACTGACTAAGAACATGATTCGACAAGGATTTATTTAACAAAACTGTATTAAGTGTACTTTTTTTATATAGGACTTTTTGCTAGTGTTCGGAGACTTTTGTTACCGACTGTACATATTTAAAAACTTATTTACATAATATTTAGTACTTGATTTTTAAAATACACAGCTTTCGACGATAAAGTTTGTAAACAATAGCGATGTTGCCAAAAAAAAAAAAAAAAAAAAAAAAAAACATACAATAAGACGAGCGATGGCGTAAGCTGGAGAGCTCGAGAAACTTACAGCCGTTGTCTACAGGGTCACTGTAGTCACATTTTGGTTACCATTGAATATAAAAGAGTGTCCTGTCTGTATAATAATCTGTGATGCAGTGCACGTTCTATTTTACTTAGACTGACCAGACCAAAGTACCTTTATAATAGAGAAGCATAAAAAATTGCTACAATTATCAAATTATGGATGCATTTTTTCATTCCTAATAAATAAGGACTAAAAATAAAGTGTTACTGATTAATAATTTAGTTTCTATAATTTTTTAAAACTTAGAAAAATGCCTTCAAAAAAAAGGGCGTCCCCATTTGTCCCCATTTGCCCCCAGAAAATGGGGACGTTTGGTCAGTATAATTTTACTATACTTTGCATCACACGATTAGGGTATTTTGGGCATTTATTTCACAGCTTTGAGACTTTCGGTAACAATGACTTTTTTCTCGATTGACCCATATTACATAGTTAATTGTCTTATATGTATTTCACAAAGAAAGGACACTACGATCATCCATCCCTGAATCGAGACTCGAACCCGGGAAGTGAAGCTCCAGAGGGCAGCATTCCATGATTATTGCACGTGTTTGTATGTTTGTTTATTGATATCATATACATCAGGCTTGTATGCTTGATTGGGAGTTCGCTTGCAAATCAACGTCGAGATGAGAACGGATATTCTTTAACCACTTTTCTTGAGACCACGGAAGCTTCTGCGCAAGTTATTACTCAAAGAGTCCAGTAGTAAAATAAAGGAGATAACTCTTTTGGTTCAGAGAAAATAACGATAAGGGAACACTGAATGACTGGATGTTCACCAAATGGCTAACCAAATCTCAAAATGTCGGTCAATTTTGCATCCCTGCAAGTCTTTGGACTCAAAGTATCAAAGTTAGTTGCTAGAAACGTGGTTACACTATAGCACTTAATAGGATTACAATGCGAAGAATTCGAAAGACACTCAGATGGCTGTATTCGTCAATAACTCGGAATCGGAATTTCGTAAGGAATGTGGAAATTCCGTATATCATTCCGAAAAAGTGCAATTCTCCTTGGTTGAGTTTAATGTCACACTAGTGCTGCGCTATAAGCAAATGATGAAGGTCTGGAACTCACCCCTAAGGATAGTCCGGGGACATGCCATCATGATTTTGATCCTCCACGGAGGGGATGTCTGCCCCGCTTCAGTAATCTCCAGATCGATCTGATTCTAAGTGAAATCAATTCCCGTTCCGTTCCTCATTTTGAATATGGGAGAATACGGCCCGGAATTGCCGGCCTGGGAATACTCGGGTGCGTACAGTCGGCAGCAAAATTATTGAAGCACTAGCAATAATTCCTATTTAAATTATGGGTACCTAATATTGTTATGTTATAGGTAAATATTTGTCGAGTCATGATCTTAGTCTTATACTACTATTTATAAAAAAGTAAGTTGATGATAAAAATTAGCGATCAAAAAAAAAAAAAAAAAAAAAAAAAAAAAATATATATATATATATATATATGAAAAGTGTGGACGTGTTCTTCAATAATTTTGCTGCCGACTGTAGAACTTTTTTACACCAGCAAGCGATTAGCGAAATGGCGATATAAACACTGCGTCACGGAGGACCCACACGTGTTTGTAAGCGGATCTGTGACAGCCATGTTTCAGAATTACCTGATTTTAATATGTGTAATACGAAACGACTCACCTAAAAATAACATTACAATATTCATAGCATTACACATCCCCTTCGCGGAGTATCAAAATTGTGATGGCATGTCTCCGATCCATCACTAGTGGTGAATCCTAGACCATAGCCAATTGCCTATTGCGTGCCCATTGTGCTTTAGTTCGAGTTAAAAAAAAAATATATATATAATAATAATACTCAAACTTGCTCCTAGCATTATTGTTGGTAGTTAAATATTTTAATGAAATGTCCTGAAAGAAAATGTCGCAAATTCGAAAAAGATTGCAGTTTTTAGAATAAGTTAAAAATATTAAAACAAATAAGGTTTATTTCTAATGAAAAAAAAAAAAAAAAAAAAAACTGGTGAATAACAATCACAAGACATCCATCACCCATTGCCACACACATTATATATATTCTTTTGGAGATAGTGTTGTCAGAAAAGACATAAATTTATTGAACAAATCAGACACTTTACAAATTTTCATATACAGTGGTGGACTTAATTCTAAGACATCTATCTAATTTGACAAATAGTGAAAGAAAAGATTCAGAGCTTAAAAATGTTTTATCAAATACGGCAAAACATAAATTTATGTTTTCGGGTCTCCCCAAACCCAACTTTATACTTTGCTGGATCCAGCTTAATTTCAAACAACTGTAGAGACGTTCTGTAGTCTCAATCTCACAAAACAGGTGACTAAAAGTATTTAAAAAATGTATTGTCACCGTGTTCTGAGCTATCCTGAAAGTTTCAAATGTCTAGCTAGTCGGGAAATTAGGAAAAACCGATTGCAAGCTTTGTACTGGTAATGCTGCCGAAGGCATCAGGAACCCGAAACAGTTGGCTAAAAGTATTTAAAATGCATTTTCACCGTGTTCTGAACTATTCTGAAAGTTTCAAATGTCTAGCTAATAGGGAAGTTAGTTAAATAAATTTTCTGTCGAATCATATAAACGCTGCCGAAGGTAGTAGGGATCTGAAACAGTTGATTAAAAGTACTAAAAAATTGTATTGTCACTGAGTTCTGAGCTGTCCTGAAAGTTTCAAATGTCTAGCTAGTCGGGAAGTTAGTTAAAAATCGATTGCAAGATTTTGTACTTGACAAACAAACAAACAAGAATAGAAGTTAATTAAAAACGTGGTAAAATACTAAACATCGTATGAAATATGAGTATTTTTACTAAATAACTTTTATCTGCGCACGCACAAGCGCTAACAAAAATTCGTTTGTTTAATTTATCAGCCAAATGTTTTTAGCTACTTATATGAAAATCCCAAGAAAATATCGTGAAAATTAAAAAAAATCATCGTCGATAAATTTAAATGATTTTTCGCTAAAAAAAAAAAAAAAAAAAAAAGAGCATTTTTAACTAAAGTTTTTTTTTTTTATTTATTCATTTAATCAATGGTAATATCGCATTCATTAATTGTTAATAAATATTGATGAAATTCCCTTTAATTTCCCTTTTATTGGTCATAGTTAGGACTAATTATTCATTAGACACATGAGCACGTGCACATTCCCGAAATCCGGGGTCTTATTTTTTATATTTATTGTTTACTTATCATAAGTAAATTTTATGAATGCCATTTACTTCATGTATTCTTTGTTTATTCCGTTAACATTTCGTTTTCAAAATATTAAAAATGCCTAAGTGGCTCTGAACATTTTAGTCCGAGATATATGAGTCGAGAATCAATATCTTAATTAAGGAAAAGAAAATTTTCGTTAATTTCATATACATGGTGTGACAAAAAGATTAAAACGCACTTTAATTCTTTAACTAGTTAGAGATAACTATGGACATTGTAGACTAAAAAAAAATTCAAAAGAAAGCAAAAATGGAGACTGCGTTAGTAAAAAAGTATTTCTCTTTCAACAAGAGCATTAAGAAAAAGGTGCGTATTTGTAATTTTAAAACCAATTGAATTATGATACAGAGAAAAAATGGACTAATGCCATTTTTCGGTAAAATTTAGATGACTATGTCTTCGTTAAAAAAAAAAAAAATGAATCATAGACAAATTGATAATGAACATTTCTAAATAAAAAATACGACGATATTTCTTTAAAAAAAAAAAAAAAAAATCGTATATGCACTTAAAGAAAGCCTAAAAAAAAAAAAAAAAAAAAAGATAAACAGTGAGCTCTGTTTATGCGCGCCGCGGGATACATGCTCTCAATTTCATTTTATGCGATTTCGTAGTTGGGATACATTATTTAAAAAAATATATATATGCAAATAATGTATATTTTATTAAATGTATTTTAAAGAAAATTCGTGATTGCTTTTATAATTACAAACATTAAAAAGTAAAACAGACAATGATACAGAATATACATAATTTAGAGCTTAAAATACGTTTTTATAGTTTTATAAAATTTGTTTATCATCTTGTGTAAAAAAGATCCAAAAATATTTTCATTCAACAATTTTAGGCATTTTTATGCAGTATCTTTTCATTATGCAGTATCTTTTCTTTCTTTCTTTTTTAAATAATTTTGGCATAAATATTTGAAACGCGTAAATTACAGTCAAATGAAAGAGGGGGGGGGAATAATGAAATCATTTGTTAGATTATCTTTTTGAAAAATTATGATAAATTTTAAAATAAATTACATAATTGCATACATTTATTTTATTTTTCAAATAGAAAATATAAACCTTAATATAAACATGTTCGAAAAATCATGCGTTACGCATTGATTATTAACACACTTTCCAACTGTACGCACTTCTTGAATTGTATAACTTTCAATGTTCTTTGTCTACATTATCCCACAACGGACAAACAGAATGACTAAAAGGCATACAAAATAGATTAATTCTAGTCATAATCACTCTTAAACATTGTTGGGAAATTTTAAAAATACTTAACTCAAAAGAAAATGCAGCCCTTAATGTATCTGAATATTTGAGTGTAGCCCTGTAAATCTGAAGATTAACCATATCATATTCTATACAAAACATTATTTTAGCATATTAACAACAAATGTCAATTTCTATATGAATTTTACAGTAGAAAGTTATTTAAATGTGATTTATAAAAATGTCTGTCCTAAAACCAATCACTGTATTTTTTTTTTTTTTTTTTTTTTTTTTGGGGGGGGGGGGGTCACTGTACACCTTTTAAGACATTTTAATCAGGAAACATTCCATAGTGAACTTGAATAAAATATATCAATTTTTAAAAATTCTGAAAATATTTAAGGACGCTAGGGGTAGGCATTCGAATAGATAGAAAGATGGACAATCAGTCGGACAGATACACAAATATAAATCATATTCGTAGTTAAAAATTGTCATAAAGTGTTAAAAATGTTTAATAAAAACGAAAATGCAATTCCAGCCATTTTCCAATAATAGCTCTTCATGTAAATTAATATTTTTATGCGGCCATGTAAACCTAATGCTAATCACACTATATTCGACAGAAAGCATTCTTTTGTACATATGAATAACATATTTCAATTTCATTAAGATTTGTGCAAAGTAAAGTTATTAAAATTTGATTTATAGAAATACCTCTCATAGAACGCAATGCTTTGGAATGCTCCCGGGTGTTCCTGTATACAAACCAGTATTTACTCCATTTTCAATGGGGAACATCCGATCGTGAATTTGAATAACATATCCCAATTTCATTAAGATTTGTGTAAAGTAAAGGTATTAAAATATGGTTTATAGAAATACCTCTCATAGAACACAATGGTTTGGATTAATTTCGGGTGTCACTGTATACAAAGCAGTAACGGTATTCACTCCATTTTCAATAGAGCATGGACAGACAGACAGACAAACGGGCAAACGGGCAAACAGACAAACCGAAGTCATTAACACTTTTCAACCTTGTTGGAAAGTGTTAAAAACGGTTTAGAATATATGGATCGCAAATCTACTGTAAACATGTGAAAATGGTTTAATATAAGCGTTATCATGCACGTTATCTTTTAATCAAATATTACAAATTTACATTTTGTTTTTGGTATATGGTCCCTTTGTTCAGCGTTCAAATTTCAATTAAGTATGACTCATTGAATTTCATAGATACAGGTGTGCGGTTTTTTATAATGATGATGTTACATTAAAAATAAAAACTTTCTAATTGACTGAATTTGCCTAGACAGGTGGTATAACAATTTAAACAAGTATGATGTAGCCATCACAAGACTTTTTTCTATATAATTTTACACAAATTCGTGCAATACAAATTATTTACTAAATTATTATTTATGAAAATTATTTTCCAGAGTAAATGTAGACGATTTTTATCTGACAAAATTATAACACTAAATGCCGAAATAATGTCAATTTTGTGGAAACATCAGAGGAAATGAGATTTTTTTTTTTTCATTTAAAAATGAAAAAAATCGATAACTTTATTTTAAATTATCACAAATCTATGGTTTAACCATTCGTTTAAAAGGTATTGACGAGATCTTTCGAAAGATACCCATATTGAAATCTTATACCTCATGATGGAAAGCGATGCTCCCACATGTACAACTTTTTTTTTCTAGTTTACTAGTACTACTGCTATTATCAATAATTCATATTAATTTTACAGTCACATGTTAAAGATAACTCTCATTATGTACATTATGAAATTTTGTCCTATACTGCCATGTTAAAAATTTAGGGAAAAAAAATTACGGGATCATTACTGGGATCATTACGCCACTTGTTAAGCGATTGATCCCCAAATCTAATCAGCACTAGTTTACGTCAGGTTACAACTAAAAAATATAGTTAAATTTCGTTAATTGGTTCGTGAGATGCAGCGTCTACAAAATTTGCGATACACACACACACACACACACACACACACACACAGACAGACATTTTCTAAAAACAATCAAATCGTGTTCTGGATGTCTCATAACGTGTAAATCCATCGAAAACTGGAATTCGAAAATTTTCACGAATCCAATAGTTTCATATTATATATATACACACATATATATATATATGTTAGAATGCAAATAATGCTTTTTTTCTCATTCCAATTTCCAATATTTATTTCGATTTTTCTTTAATTATTCTTTGATTTGATATGGGTAGTCTCAGCTTGTGATCCGAGGAATTGTTTTGATACTGAAGTTGAGTCATCTTTAAATTTCATAAAAACATTTTTGCACTGATTATATTAATGTATTTCTCTCTCTCTCTCTCTCTCTCTCTCTATATATATATATATATATATATATATATATATATATATACATATATATAAGAAAGTAAAAAGTGTAACATTTTGAAAATTAACCGGAAGAAATTTTTACTAACTTGGTCTGATTTAGTACCTTATTTGGAACATTTTTGCAATTTACGTTGCTCACTTATTTCCAATAGATAATTAATTAAACAGTGTTTCAATCTGTTTGGAACACTCTGTATGTTATATGTATAAATACAGTCGGTAACAAAAGTCTCCGAACACTAGCGAAATTTCCTATATAAAAAAGTACACTTAATATACAGTTTTGTTAAATAAATCCTTGTCGAATCCTGTTTTTAGACTGACTAAAAACAAGATTTGACAAGGATTTATTTAACAAAACTGTAGTAAGTGTACATTTTTTATATAGGAATTTTTGCTAGTGTTCGGAGACTTTTGTTACCGACTGTACATACATTGTTATATATATATATATATATATATATACATACACATACACACACATATCCATTTTTTTCAAGGAGAAAAAGTAGAAGATATTTGAAACACTGTCCTTTCGAAATTGAATCATGTGCATACGTAATATCACTCAAGTACGACGCCACTTCGATTTAGTCAAAACGATGTTATATTTTTTCTGTTCGTCTGTGGTTTTTAACGTCACGGATTAGGGAAATCTCGACCAACCAAACTTACATTTTACATGCTTGTACTGAGCATTATTGTGCGCAGTGTGTATTTGTCCCGTATCTCTTACAGTCTTATTCACCAAATTTTTAACACCCTCGTTAACCCAGGAATATGCTAGGTTATCTCAAGATCGGTATTCACCATGCAAAGTTGGCGATTTAACACTCGAGTGAACCCTCTTTTTTTAATCCTCCGAAATTGAAGGGTTAATTGTGGTGTTACATGAGCATGTTACAGTTACAGCGAAAAAACATTTGTTTACTCTTTTAAATACATTGCTTTTTCATTGACCAATCAGCGAGACTCTTACAAATTTCTCCAGATAACTCTGGGGTCAACTAATCCACGTCTGGTGAATACGAAAATTTTCAAACCCAAGGTTAGGGGACTGACTGTTAACTTGAACCATGGGTTAACACTTGTTTGGTGAAAAAGGCTGTTACTGTTTCCAATTTAGGAACGCTAATTCGTTATTTGCTGTCAGGTGATGCTAGAACCGATCTCGACTTCTAGCGCTTAACCATTTTTCAATACATAGACACTGTGTTTAAAGCGATAACTATATTTGTTCTGAAGTTCTGCGGGAGCAGAACTTAAACTGGCATCCTGTATATATGATAGTTCTCAAAAATCCAAAATTTATTTTTATAGAAGTTTGTTTTTATATTATTCTAATATATTTACTGGCGCTGTTATGCTGTCCTTTTCAGGTTTTAATCTTAAAAGGGCTGCATAACAACGCCACCTGTGTGCTGATATGGAGCCAATTTGAATTATACAGAATTTTTCATAAAAGCCGCATATCATATATAAAATTTCGTGAATTTACACGCAATAGAATACAGTCTTCCCGTGAATGGAGCAGTATGTGTCATAGCAGCATCACCTTTGTATGGTGGGTCGGCAGAACTTTAGTTTACACACTGCATATGTGGGCGTTCACGTTCTCCATTTGAGTTTAAGTTGTCCTCTCCCCATATATTTTTAAATTAAATAAAGCATTAAGGGCTCAAATGTCTATATAAAGTTTGATCTTT
Source organism: Salticus scenicus (assembly GCA_963930645.1). Lineage (NCBI taxonomy): Eukaryota > Metazoa > Arthropoda > Arachnida > Araneae > Salticidae > Salticus > Salticus scenicus. The sequence continues at coordinate 128,506,179 of OZ005657.1, read as the reverse complement.
TTTCTCAGATTTATTTTTGTTGTGGCTTTTTTTCTTTTTCACACACATTAAAATACAATATAAATGCAAAAAGTAATATTTTATTCATATTGTTAAATTCATGTTTTCAAAATAATATCATTAAAAAAACTTTTCATCGTATGAAGTACAAACATTCATCTTTTATTAAATATTTCCTTTGTTTTTAACATACACAATTACTGGAAATGAATTAGAATTTTGTGTAAAAAGAGTAACTTACAATAATAATTTTGCTGTTACATAACAACATGTGAAACCTGACTTTTTTGTTAGGTTTATTAATTCTAAAAAGTTCCCTTTTTCATTGCCCTGGAGTCACACACAGCAGACTGTCAAATATATCAGCAGAACTCAAATAAATTAAATAATTTTTTTTTTCTTCTTTTCTTATCGACGCAAATAGAATTTTCCCTTCGCAACTTCTAGTTCTTTTCTTCAGCGATATCATAGGAAATGAATTATCCTGAAACTTTTACTTTTCAGATTAACTTGATTATTTTACATATGTATGTCGTGTAGGAGCTACGTCAATAAACTTATTTAATTAAAACATTTTTTTTTTTATTTTTAATTTACTGTTTTAAAAATAACATAACTATTTACGAATAAGTATTTAAGTATTTACGAATTAAAAATTTATTGATCTAATTAAAAATTAATCTAATTAGATCTAATTACGAATTAAAAATTTATTGTCTAGCATTTGGACTTTAATTAACCCATTAAAGCCTATCGTTCCTTTATAGGGACGGTTCGAAAAATGCACCTCAATTTTAAATGCAAAAACATTTCAACTTTAAAAGTGTACTAATGTATTCTTATGTTTAACAAAAGGATAAGAAAGATTAGTACAATTTTGAAGTTGAATATGTAAAATCGAAGCCCATTTTTCGAACCATCCCTAAAAAGGGACGCTAGGCATTAATGGGTTAAAGATTAACATTATATTTGAAGAATGGTGTTGTAAATGTATGATAGTCTATTAAGAAAACATACCATTAAATAATCATTACAATTAAAAATTAGCGATGATTATTGTATACAGAAGCCCCTACAAGATGGCATATTGGTGTCTAGCAGCGTAAGTTAGAAGTAAAAAAATTTTTTTTGTACAAGATGTGACAAAGCAACAGCTGGCATCTAGTTCTAGACGACATATTGTGGTCGTAAACATGCACAATTATTTTCATAACAAATGTTTGATTTCTTGTATCTCTGTCTATATTTCATTATGAAGCTGAATATTTTATGAGCACAGTAATCATTATATTAAAAGTATTAATATCAATAAATATTGCTTCATAGAAAAAAAGATTCTATAGGAATAAAATATTTTATCTGTTTGAAAATAGTTTATAAATCAATTCCGTTTCATGAAAATTCTTTATTGTTTTAATTTCAAAAATGTTCGAATGCACACTTTGATATACATAGATATATATATATATCATTTTATAAGCTTTGAGTGGGCAAAGATTCAATGTTTTACATAATTTAATTGTAAAAAAAATTTGGAAGAGGTTTTTGAGAATTATCTTATTATGCTTTTCCTTTTTAAATATTGGAAAAATTTGATTACTTCTATTTTACGCGAAAACTAGGGTGGAATCCATTTAGTTAATATATGTATATATATATATATATATATATAATAAATAATTTAATTCCTTTACAATACTCAGCAAATAAGAGAAAGATGAAAATACCAACAATGATGTTAATATTTAGAAGGATTACTTATAAAGTTATTGTCACAAATACCATTTAAGTAAAATTCACCGATTAGTAAAATCATGTTAAAATACTTACACAGAAGAGAAATGACGTAGATATCACTAATGCCTAAAACAATGAGATAGTTTTTTTTAATCCATTTATCGAGTAAATTCAGCAACACAAGATAAGAATTGCAAGAAATAAACCAAAATACTATTGAAATAAAAAGGAATGCATGAAGGAAAAATAGAGTTAAAAATGTTGAAACCCAGTACAGTTCTCATCAGGAAACTAGCTGTACTGTCAACATGAGATGCAAGATTTCGAATATTGTATAGCTAGTTCAGCAAATATACAATACTAGTTCCAATCTTGCATAAAAAAAAAAAAGTAGAAAGATAAAAGGAAAATGGCTGATAAAACAACTTAACCAAAATGAAAAATGATATTCGTGAAAGACGAGGGCCACATGCAATTCAAATCCAAATCGAATAAAAGTCCAGGCGGTTGCCAAACGAACTAACTGAAAAGAAATGTTTAAATGTAAGCATGAAGTGATATTTATTTTGCTTAATATTTAAAAGCTGAAATCACAAATAAAGAATATTCTAGAGGGAAATTTAAGTATAATGCAGAACAATACGATTGTCACTGTATGGCATACGTTCGACACAACGTATGAGCGCGTCATCTAACGTGGAAAAAATAAGTTACTATTAATTGATGTAAGAAAAAGTGTACGATTAGAGGTTCAATTTACATGAGTGTAATTTAGATTCTTAAGCTAACAGAAGAAAAGACCAACAAGTGATTATAAAGTCATTATTATTAAGAAATTGGTGAATAATTTTAATTTTTAAATTTCAATAATTATTATTGTTATTAATATTATTATTAGTATTAGTATTAAGTAGGAAAATGGTGAATAGGTTTAAATTTTTTTTTTTTTTTTTTTTTTTGTAAGTATTATGGTATTAATATATTATTGTTATTATTTTTATTATTATTATTAATTAGAAAAATGGTGAATAAGTTTAATATTTTATTAGTTATTGTTAATAATATTGAATAGTATTTTTATTTTACGTTTAGTATGAACACTCCAAATTTGAATGAGATCTAATTTTTTTTTTTTTTTTTTTTTTTTTTAATTTTTAAATGAAGCAAATATATTATGAATTGTTGAAACTTAATCAATATCAACCAGAAAGAGATGATGTATCCCGTAATCGCAATAAGACCAGGCTTCCTATTTTTTTTTTTTTTTTTTTTTTTTTTTTTTTTTTATAATTTAAATTCAACAACCCACCCAACCAACCAGCCAAACAACACCACCCTTCCTCCTTAATCAAACATCTGCCCTCCCATCCGCCATATTTTAAATTTTTTTTTTTTTTTTTTTTTTTTTTTAATATAAAGATGTATATATATATATACATAAATACATTTTTTTTTTTTTTTTTTTTTTTTTTTTGTGAGACAAAGAACATTTATTGATAAATAATCGAATAAATAAATCTCTTGGGATAACCCATAGCAGTAGCAGTTTTAATTAAATTGTTAATATTCTTGTTTTTGTAATGAGATGAACAAAGTCTGTTTATTCGAAATAGATGATTAAGAATAATATTTCTGTATACAGATAAATGAAGACAAGAATTAAAATGTGTAAATAAATTTACTTTAAAACAGAAATCTTTTCGTTTATCATATAGATCAGTAGATATTTTACCACCATTTAATTTAAGTTGTAAATCTAAAAAGCTAATACAATTGTTGTTAATATAATTATGTGTTAGTGTAAGGTGAGAGGGATATTGAAATTTTAATGAAGATGGAGTAGAGTTATTAACATAAAAAATTATAATATCATCAATGTACCTATACATAATGACATTATCATTACAGAAACTTTGTTCATAATGGTATAAATATAAATCAGCTAACAGACTTGAGCTACAGCCCCCTTGTGGGATACCGACCTTTTGGATATAAATAGTGTTGTTATGTAGAATAAAATTATTGTGAATGATAAAATTTAAAAGAGTTTTAAAGGAAGCTGCACAAAGGTATTTAGGAAGAGAAAGTTCACTTTTAAAACGCAAATAAAGGTTGTAAATAATTTGATGAAGATCGGTTAAATTAATATTATTAAACAAGTCAGCAAAATCATAAGTAATAATTTCATTAACATTGTTCAGAGTTTTTACAATTTCTTTGAGTTGATAGCTATTTTTAAGACAATAGAAATTGTTGGAATTACTAATTAAGTTATAAATTTGTTTAAGAATATCAAGGAGGATTTTATTAGCATTATTATTATATGTATTACAACCAATAGTAACTGTTCTAAATTTAATAGGATTTTTATGAAATTTAGGAATAAGGACAATATAAGGATAATTGAAATTATTAAATGGAAGCTTTAATAATTTATAAAAGTTATGAATTTTTCTGTTATTAATTTTAATGTCACAACAGGTGGGATGAAAGTTAGCACTCGAAGAAATGGTTTTTTCAAGTAGAGAAAGATAATATTTTTTACATATTATGGCATAGTTATTCGGAGATTTATCAACATAAGTAATAACATAGTTTTGTTTGAGTACATTAATAGAATTAAATAGATCGGATTTACTGTAATATGTTAAATGTGTTTTATATTTTATTAATTCAGTTTTCAGTTTCGAAATCACTAAAACTTTCCATTGATTAAAATATTCAATAGGTTTATTATAGGAGATAGATATTTTATAGATAAACAAGTCAATATCAAAAGCTAATTGCTGTAAAATCTGTTGAATATTAGTTTTTGAAGGAAGTCTAAATTTTGTGCCATAATGCATAAATTTTTTAAATTGCGGTTATTAACAAATTCAAGATCTCCAGTAATTATATGTCCATGGTTCTTGTCTACATATTTTGCATAAGAAGGATCATCACAACCACAGGATACATCAGAAGTAAAGTTAGATTTTGACACTGAATTATAATTGAATAACAATCGACCAAGAGTAATAGGATATTTAAATGTACGAGAAATATGTAAATCATTGATGGGAAACATACAAGATTTATCATTAATAATTGAAGTGATGTTGATTTTATTAAATATTTGATTTGAAAAATTAATAATTAACTGAGAATTAGATTGTATTTTTTGAGGTTTTTTAGAAATTTTGAGATTGAATTGTTTAATTCGAAATAAAATTATATCATAAAAAATATCAGAAAAGTGTTGATTATAACTATGGTTTTGAAATTCATGCAGATAATTAGTTAAAAACTTTTTTTTAATAGCAAATATAGACTTTCTTACAGAGAGCCAATCATAATTATCAAGATAATTTGACTGCATTTCATGAAGTTGTTTATTAATGGCATTTTTTGATATTGCAAAAACAGAAGATTTTTTACCTCGTTTGAATCTTGTGGTTTTCTGGTTGATATTATGATTAAGTTCATTGTAAATAGGGGAATAATCATGGAGGGGATTAATATTGGAATAAACCTTTACAACTTTATTGAAATACTCATGATTCAGACCATAAGGATAAATAGTATTATAAAATTTCATAAAATGGGATTCATAGAATAACCTTACACTTTTATTTTTTTGAATCTTTATAATTTCAATGGTGCATGAACAGAAATCGTGTTGATTAAAATGTTTTAACTCAAGAGTAGATTTAAGAGAAATGCTATTAGAAGATAATTTTTTGGAGTCTGAGCGGTGTTGATTTATTCTTAAATGTAAAGGAGAAGAGGTTTCACCAATATATTGCATTTTGCATATGCCGCAACTAAGTCTATAAATTACATTATAGGCCTGACAAAAAGGAATCAGTTTAATATTATCACAAAGTTGGGATTTCAGCGCATTAGGGCAAGTCTTGCAGCGAGACGAATCACATTTCCTAAAAACAAGTTTGGAAGGAGGAGGCAATAGGTAACTTGATAACGATCCAGGAATGTCCCTATAAACATTCCTGTACCGGGCACAATACTGTTTATTAACAAAGTATTTCTTGCCAGGCACGATAAACTTACTTAGAACATTCATATCATGAAATAATGAGTTTTTAGTTAAAGAAATTAACTTAACAATACAAGATAGAATAACAATGATTCATTTTGAAAATAATAATTCTTGATTAAATGATGCATTACCAATATAAAAAATAAAAAATAAAATTATTTTTTTAATTTTTTAAGCCTTTCAAATTTTCTAGGTTAAATTCATATTAGTATATTCACATTCACATTTTTACAATATGTTAACAAACTTCCAAGTATAACTTTCTAAGCTCAATGCAAAACTTATGCCGATCAAAAGACCAACTAAAAAATGATAACAAGAAAACCCAAAGAAATCCAAATGAGAAATGCAATAATTTTTAATAGTCTGAAATCATGAGCAATAAAGATGACTATCACAAGTAATGATTAATTCAAGAATCAGTTAATATTACCTTAAGGAAGATTATGACATCTTAATGAATGTAAATTAATTCATACTAATTGGAGTCATTAACTATTTACAATTTAGAGGTAAAGAGTTGGTATTTCAAACAACGAATTAAATGCCAAGTATAATATGCAAATATTAATATTATAAGAAAATATTCATGAATTGCATAAAATCAATGTCAGGAAAAATAATTGAAATAATACACATTTGTGTAAGCGCATTAGCAGCTATAGTCAAAGTGTATATAATTTTTAAAAATAGTGTTAATGCCAAAATAGGCCATTATGTGTATATATGTAATAATATATACATTAAGCAATAATTTTGAAATAAAGTTAATATATAATTAAAATACATTTAAAAATTTTGCGCTTAAGCAGCAGATTAAATTTAAATGTAAATATAATAAATAATTTAATTCCTTTACAATACTCAGCAAATAAGAGAAAGATGAAAATACCAACAATGATGTTAATATTTAGAAGGATTACTTATAAAGTTATTGTCACAAATACCATTTAAGTAAAATTCACCGATTAGTAAAATCATGTTAAAATACTTACACAGAAGAGAAATGACGTAGATATCACTAATGCCTAAAACAATGAGATAGTTTTTTTTAATCCATTTATCGAGTAAATTCAGCAACACAAGATAAGAATTGCAAGAAATAAACCAAAATACTATTGAAATAAAAAGGAATGCATGAAGGAAAAATAGAGTTAAAAATGTTGAAACCCAGTACAGTTCTCATCAGGAAACTAGCTGTACTGTCAACATGAGATGCAAGATTTCGAATATTGTATAGCTAGTTCAGCAAATATACAATACTAGTTCCAATCTTGCATAAAAAAAAAAAAGTAGAAAGATAAAAGGAAAATGGCTGATAAAACAACTTAACCAAAATGAAAAATGATATTCGTGAAAGACGAGGGCCACATGCAATTCAAATCCAAATCGAATAAAAGTCCAGGCGGTTGCCAAACGAACTAACTGAAAAGAAATGTTTAAATGTAAGCATGAAGTGATATTTATTTTGCTTAATATTTAAAAGCTGAAATCACAAATAAAGAATATTCTAGAGGGAAATTTAAGTATAATGCAGAACAATACGATTGTCACTGTATGGCATACGTTCGACACAACGTATGAGCGCGTCATCTAACGTGGAAAAAATAAGTTACTATTAATTGATGTAAGAAAAAGTGTACGATTAGAGGTTCAATTTACATGAGTGTAATTTAGATTCTTAAGCTAACAGAAGAAAAGACCAACAAGTGATTATAAAGTCATTATTATTAAGAAATTGGTGAATAATTTTAATTTTTAAATTTCAATAATTATTATTGTTATTAATATTATTATTAGTATTAGTATTAAGTAGGAAAATGGTGAATAGGTTTAAATTTTTTTTTTTTTTTTTTTTTTTTTGTAAGTATTATGGTATTAATATATTATTGTTATTATTTTTATTATTATTATTAATTAGAAAAATGGTGAATAAGTTTAATATTTTATTAGTTATTGTTAATAATATTGAATAGTATTTTTATTTTACGTTTAGTATGAACACTCCAAATTTGAATGAGATCTAATTTTTTTTTTTTTTTTTTTTTTTTTTTAATTTTTAAATGAAGCAAATATATTATGAATTGTTGAAACTTAATCAATATCAACCAGAAAGAGATGATGTATCCCGTAATCGCAATAAGACCAGGCTTCCTATTTTTTTTTTTTTTTTTTTTTTTTTATAATTTAAATTCAACAACCCACCCAACCAACCAGCCAAACAACACCACCCTTCCTCCTTAATCAAACATCTGCCCTCCCATCCGCCATATTTTAATTTTTTTTTTTTTTTTTTTTTTTTTTTAATATAAAGATGTATATATATATATACATAAATACATTTTTTTTTTTTTTTTTTTTTTTTGTGAGACAAAGAACATTTATTGATAAATAATCGAATAAATAAATCTCTTGGGATAACCCATAGCAGTAGCAGTTTTAATTAAATTGTTAATATTCTTGTTTTTGTAATGAGATGAACAAAGTCTGTTTATTCGAAATAGATGATTAAGAATAATATTTCTGTATACAGATAAATGAAGACAAGAATTAAAATGTGTAAATAAATTTACTTTAAAACAGAAATCTTTTCGTTTATCATATAGATCAGTAGATATTTTACCACCATTTAATTTAAGTTGTAAATCTAAAAAGCTAATACAATTGTTGTTAATATAATTATGTGTTAGTGTAAGGTGAGAGGGATATTGAAATTTTAATGAAGATGGAGTAGAGTTATTAACATAAAAAATTATAATATCATCAATGTACCTATACATAATGACATTATCATTACAGAAACTTTGTTCATAATGGTATAAATATAAATCAGCTAACAGACTTGAGCTACAGCCCCCTTGTGGGATACCGACCTTTTGGATATAAATAGTGTTGTTATGTAGAATAAAATTATTGTGAATGATAAAATTTAAAAGAGTTTTAAAGGAAGCTGCACAAAGGTATTTAGGAAGAGAAAGTTCACTTTTAAAACGCAAATAAAGGTTGTAAATAATTTGATGAAGATCGGTTAAATTAATATTATTAAACAAGTCAGCAAAATCATAAGTAATAATTTCATTAACATTGTTCAGAGTTTTTACAATTTCTTTGAGTTGATAGCTATTTTTAAGACAATAGAAATTGTTGGAATTACTAATTAAGTTATAAATTTGTTTAAGAATATCAAGGAGGATTTTATTAGCATTATTATTATATGTATTACAACCAATAGTAACTGTTCTAAATTTAATAGGATTTTTATGAAATTTAGGAATAAGGACAATATAAGGATAATTGAAATTATTAAATGGAAGCTTTAATAATTTATAAAAGTTATGAATTTTTCTGTTATTAATTTTAATGTCACAACAGGTGGGATGAAAGTTAGCACTCGAAGAAATGGTTTTTTCAAGTAGAGAAAGATAATATTTTTTACATATTATGGCATAGTTATTCGGAGATTTATCAACATAAGTAATAACATAGTTTTGTTTGAGTACATTAATAGAATTAAATAGATCGGATTTACTGTAATATGTTAAATGTGTTTTATATTTTATTAATTCAGTTTTCAGTTTCGAAATCACTAAAACTTTCCATTGATTAAAATATTCAATAGGTTTATTATAGGAGATAGATATTTTATAGATAAACAAGTCAATATCAAAAGCTAATTGCTGTAAAATCTGTTGAATATTAGTTTTTGAAGGAAGTCTAAATTTTGTGCCATAATGCATAAATTTTTTAAATTGCGGTTATTAACAAATTCAAGATCTCCAGTAATTATATGTCCATGGTTCTTGTCTACATATTTTGCATAAGAAGGATCATCACAACCACAGGATACATCAGAAGTAAAGTTAGATTTTGACACTGAATTATAATTGAATAACAATCGACCAAGAGTAATAGGATATTTAAATGTACGAGAAATATGTAAATCATTGATGGGAAACATACAAGATTTATCATTAATAATTGAAGTGATGTTGATTTTATTAAATATTTGATTTGAAAAATTAATAATTAACTGAGAATTAGATTGTATTTTTTGAGGTTTTTTAGAAATTTTGAGATTGAATTGTTTAATTCGAAATAAAATTATATCATAAAAAATATCAGAAAAGTGTTGATTATAACTATGGTTTTGAAATTCATGCAGATAATTAGTTAAAAACTTTTTTTTAATAGCAAATATAGACTTTCTTACAGAGAGCCAATCATAATTATCAAGATAATTTGACTGCATTTCATGAAGTTGTTTATTAATGGCATTTTTTGATATTGCAAAAACAGAAGATTTTTTACCTCGTTTGAATCTTGTGGTTTTCTGGTTGATATTATGATTAAGTTCATTGTAAATAGGGGAATAATCATGGAGGGGATTAATATTGGAATAAACCTTTACAACTTTATTGAAATACTCATGATTCAGACCATAAGGATAAATAGTATTATAAAATTTCATAAAATGGGATTCATAGAATAACCTTACACTTTTATTTTTTTGAATCTTTATAATTTCAATGGTGCATGAACAGAAATCGTGTTGATTAAAATGTTTTAACTCAAGAGTAGATTTAAGAGAAATGCTATTAGAAGATAATTTTTTGGAGTCTGAGCGGTGTTGATTTATTCTTAAATGTAAAGGAGAAGAGGTTTCACCAATATATTGCATTTTGCATATGCCGCAACTAAGTCTATAAATTACATTATAGGCCTGACAAAAAGGAATCAGTTTAATATTATCACAAAGTTGGGATTTCAGCGCATTAGGGCAAGTCTTGCAGCGAGACGAATCACATTTCCTAAAAACAAGTTTGGAAGGAGGAGGCAATAGGTAACTTGATAACGATCCAGGAATGTCCCTATAAACATTCCTGTACCGGGCACAATACTGTTTATTAACAAAGTATTTCTTGCCAGGCACGATAAACTTACTTAGAACATTCATATCATGAAATAATGAGTTTTTAGTTAAAGAAATTAACTTAACAATACAAGATAGAATAACAATGATTCATTTTGAAAATAATAATTCTTGATTAAATGATGCATTACCAATATAAAAAATAAAAAATAAAATTATTTTTTTAATTTTTTAAGCCTTTCAAATTTTCTAGGTTAAATTCATATTAGTATATTCACATTCACATTTTTACAATATGTACAACAAACTTCCAAGTATAACTTTCTAAGCTCAATGCAAAACTTATGCCGATCAAAAGACCAACTAAAAAATGATAACAAGAAAACCCAAAGAAATCCAAATGAGAAATGCAATAATTTTTAATAGTCTGAAATCATGAGCAATAAAGATGACTATCACAAGTAATGATTAATTCAAGAATCAGTTAATATTACCTTAAGGAAGATTATGACATCTTAATGAATGTAAATTAATTCATACTAATTGGAGTCATTAACTATTTACAATTTAGAAGTAAAGAGTTGGTATTTCAAACAACGAATTAAATGCCAAGTATAATATGCAAATATTAATATTATAAGAAAATATTCATGAATTGCATAAAATCAATGTCAGGAAAAATAATTGAAATAATACACATTTGTGTAAGCGCATTAGCAGCTATAGTCAAAGTGTATATAATTTTTAAAAATAGTGTTAATGCCAAAATAGGCCATTATGTGTATATATGTAATAATATATACATTAAGCAATAATTTTGAAATAAAGTTAATATATAATTAAAATACATTTAAAAATTTTGCGCTTAAGCAGCAGATTAAATTTAAATGTAAATATAATAAATAATTTAATTCCTTTACAATACTCAGCAAATAAGAGAAAGATGAAAATACCAACAATGATGTTAATATTTAGAAGGATTACTTATAAAGTTATTGTCACAAATACCATTTAAGTAAAATTCACCGATTAGTAAAATCATGTTAAAATACTTACACAGAAGAGAAATGACGTAGATATCACTAATGCCTAAAACAATGAGATAGTTTTTTTTAATCCATTTATCGAGTAAATTCAGCAACACAAGATAAGAATTGCAAGAAATAAACCAAAATACTATTGAAATAAAAAGGAATGCATGAAGGAAAAATAGAGTTAAAAATGTTGAAACCCAGTACAGTTCTCATCAGGAAACTAGCTGTACTGTCAACATGAGATGCAAGATTTCGAATATTGTATAGCTAGTTCAGCAAATATACAATACTAGTTCCAATCTTGCATAAAAAAAAAAAGTAGAAAGATAAAAGGAAAATGGCTGATAAAACAACTTAACCAAAATGAAAAATGATATTCGTGAAAGACGAGGGCCACATGCAATTCAAATCCAAATCGAATAAAAGTCCAGGCGGTTGCCAAACGAACTAACTGAAAAGAAATGTTTAAATGTAAGCATGAAGTGATATTTATTTTGCTTAATATTTAAAAGCTGAAATCACAAATAAAGAATATTCTAGAGGGAAATTTAAGTATAATGCAGAACAATACGATTGTCACTGTATGGCATACGTTCGACACAACGTATGAGCGCGCCATCTAACGTGGAAAAAATAAGTTACTATTAATTGATGTAAGAAAAAGTGTACGATTAGAGGTTCAATTTACATGAGTGTAATTTAGATTCTTAAGCTAACAGAAGAAAAGACCAACAAGTGATTATAAAGTCATTATTATTAAGAAATTGGTGAATAATTTTAATTTTTAAATTTCAATAATTATTATTGTTATTAATATTATTATTATTATTAGTATTAAGTAGGAAAATGGTGAATAGGTTTAAATTTTTTTTTTTTTTTTGTAAGTATTATGGTATTAATATATTATTGTTATTATTTTTATTATTATTATTAATTAGAAAAATGGTGAATAAGTTTAATATTTTATTAGTTATTGTTAATAATATTGAATAGTATTTTTATTTTACGTTTAGTATGAACACTCCAAATTTGAATGAGATCTAATTTTTTTTTTTTTTTTTTTTTTTTTAATTTTTAAATGAAGCAAATATATTATGAATTGTTGAAACTTAATCAATATCAACCAGAAAGAGATGATGTATCCCGTAATCGCAATAAGACCAGGCTTCCTATTTTTTTTTTTTTTTTTTTTTTTTTTTTTTTTTATAATTTAAATTTAACAACCCACCCAACCAACCAGCCAAACAACACCACCCTTCCTCCTTAATCAAACATCTGCCCTCCCATCCGCCATATTTTAATTTTTTTTTTTTTTTTTTTTTTTAATATAAAGATGTATATATATATATACATAAATACATTTTTTTTTTTTTTTTTTGTGAGACAAAGAACATTTATTGATAAATAATCGAATAAATAAATCTCTTGGGATAACCCATAGCAGTAGCAGTTTTAATTAAATTGTTAATATTCTTGTTTTTGTAATGAGATGAACAAAGTCTGTTTATTCGAAATAGATGATTAAGAATAATATTTCTGTATACAGATAAATGAAGACAAGAATTAAAATGTGTAAATAAATTTACTTTAAAACAGAAATCTTTTCGTTTATCATATAGATCAGTAGATATTTTACCACCATTTAATTTAAGTTGTAAATCTAAAAAGCTAATACAATTGTTGTTAATATAATTATGTGTTAGTGTAAGGTGAGAGGGATATTGAAATTTTAATGAAGATGGAGTAGAGTTATTAACATAAAAAATTATAATATCATCAATGTACCTATACATAATGACATTATCATTACAGAAACTTTGTTCATAATGGTATAAATATAAATCAGCTAACAGACTTGAGCTACAACCCCCTTGTGGGATACCGACCTTTTGGATATAAATAGTGTTGTTATGTAGAATAAAATTATTGTGAATGATAAAATTTAAAAGAGTTTTAAAGGAAGCTGCACAAAGGTATTTAGGAAGAGAAAGTTCACTTTTAAAACGCAAATAAAGGTTGTAAATAATTTGATGAAGATCGGTTAAATTAATATTATTAAACAAGTCAGCAAAATCATAAGTAATAATTTCATTAACATTGTTCAGAGTTTTTACAATTTCTTTGAGTTGATAGCTATTTTTAAGACAATAGAAATTGTTGGAATTACTAATTAAGTTATAAATTTGTTTAAGAATATCAAGGAGGATTTTATTAGCATTATTATTATATGTATTACAACCAATAGTAACTGTTCTAAATTTAATAGGATTTTTATGAAATTTAGGAATAAGGACAATATAAGGATAATTGAAATTATTAAATGGAAGCTTTAATAATTTATAAAAGTTATGAATTTTTCTGTTATTAATTTTAATGTCACAACAGGTGGGATGAAAGTTAGCACTCGAAGAAATGGTTTTTTCAAGTAGAGAAAGATAATATTTTTTACATATTATGGCATAGTTATTCGGAGATTTATCAACATAAGTAATAACATAGTTTTGTTTGAGTACATTAATAGAATTAAATAGATCGGATTTACTGTAATATGTTAAATGTGTTTTATATTTTATTAATTCAGTTTTCAGTTTCGAAATCACTAAAACTTTCCATTGATTAAAATATTCAATAGGTTTATTATAGGAGATAGATATTTTATAGATAAACAAGTCAATATCAAAAGCTAATTGCTGTAAAATCTGTTGAATATTAGTTTTTGAAGGAAGTCTAAATTTTGTGCCATAATGCATAAATTTTTTTAAATTGCGGTTATTAACAAATTCAAGATCTCCAGTAATTATATGTCCATGGTTCTTGTCTACATATTTTGCATAAGAAGGATCATCACAACCACAGGATACATCAGAAGTAAAGTTAGATTTTGACACTGAATTATAATTGAATAACAATCGACCAAGAGTAATAGGATATTTAAATGTACGAGAAATATGTAAATCATTGATGGGAAACATACAAGATTTATCATTAATAATTGAAGTGATGTTGATTTTATTAAATATTTGATTTGAAAAATTAATAATTAACTGAGAATTAGATTATATATATATATATATATATATATATATATAATATTACATGATTTTCTGTATGATGATAAGTATTGATAATCATATGAAAAAAAATAAACTTGTTTTAAAATAGTGAAGTAAAGAATAAGAAAAAAAATAGGAATTCTTTAACACCACCTGTAACGCAGATAGTTTTTTTTTTTTAAATTAATATATTTTTTAAAATTATTCATAAACAACTTAAAATTAATTTTTTTCTTTTTTCTTTTTTTTTTTTTTAATATATAAATAAATAGCTTAAACAGAAATTATTAGTGACCAATTAGAATATCTTTATAAAATTAGAATAATTTACATTATTCAATAATTATTTAGTTGAAATATTAATGGGTATTTATCATTACTATATTCAATTAAATATATGTATAAATATATATGGTAATTTTAGTGAGACAATGCACAGTTTTATAGTGATTATTTTGATTTTGTTTTACACTTTTTGCAAAAAAGTTATGCAATTTCACTGGACAGTAACTTTTTTTCTTTTAATCTGGAAAAAAAAAAAAAAAAAATCAAACTTCTAAGTGAGTGGTAATTGATTAAAAAGAAAAGGTAGTCACAAAGAACTATTTTACAAAAATTCCAAAACTTTTAATTATTTTAGGCTTATATCTTCAATGGAATGGCCATGGCAGGAAAAAAGAATTTTTATAATCTCTAATATAATCTTTTATAATATAGACTTTAAACATGTCCAACGAAGCGAGCCAGGGTTTAATATAGTCTTCAATATGAATAACTCCCCCCCCCCCTCACACACACATAAACGATTCTTTTTAGCAGCTTTAATGGATTTAAATAAATAAATATAATCTTATTAAGGCTTTATTTATTTATTTATGTTTTGAGAGGATTATAAATATAAGTTAGAGTGTCATAACAGATTTTTTTTTTTTTTTTTTTTTTTTTTTTTTTTTTATAACAATTTAGATTTTTTTTTAATAACATAAAAGGAAGAATTTATGAGAGGTAAAGAACTAATTAAAAGTTAAAATGTCAGAGGTTTATTAAGTCTAATTAAGGCTCCAGTATATTTGTTTTAGCTTAATTAGAGTTAAAAAAAATCTGAAAATAAGTGACAAAAAGTTTTCCGAACGAATTAATTTATGTAAGCAGAGGTAGAGTTGTTAGAAAAAAGTCTCTCAGTTTAAACCGTTTAAAACTATAAAATTTTGTCCTTTAAAATTATTTTATGATGTACATACGGTGTTTAGGAAAGTATGTTTTATTTTCCCGGAAAGTTTACAATGTAAAAATGATAAAAATATTGACTACCATTATAAAAATGTGGTATTTGCATATGCAAGACCTTTAAATTTGTGTTTTATCTTCAATAATAAAAATAATAATAATAATAAATACCCTTAAAAGAAAGGAATTACAGACTTTTTTTTAAATTAATTTTAATATATTAGAGTTATTATACCACTTTTAGTTTAATCCCCCCAAAATCGAAAACTACTGAGTAACCGACTCCAATGTATTTATTTAGTAAATTAATGGCATGATAAAGATATTCAGGAGATTTTCATATCAATAATTGTTAGAAATCAGTCTTGAGACATAATTTTGGTTTATAGGTAGGGGAAGCCGGGGTAATAAGAGACAGGGGTTATAAGAGACGCAGTCAAAAATCCCACCAAAAAATATACTTAGACAACTTTAAAAATATGTAATATTAAGTATCATGTGTATTCTTTACTACAATACACTTATTGAGAAGTTTATAACACATTTTGAATTCTTTTTATACGATGAAAAAGAACCTTCACTTTGAACTTACCCTGAAAGTTCGTGACTTTTTCTAAATTTTTCTTTATTTTTTTTGTAGGTAAGATGTTTGGGATTTATTAATGTGTAACCTTTTGACCAAGACTATGACTTTGATGTACAATTTTTTGAAACCTAGAAAGCATTCTTTATTTACATGTTCTAGGCATCTTTCTTATTACCCCATTTTTATTTTTTGTGGGGGTAATAAGAGACATGAGTCTCTTATTGCCCCCACTGTTAATTACTGTGCCCCCCCCCACCCCCCATTGTAGTTTCTGTTAATTGTGCCTGACTAGTTTACGAAGAGTTTACCAAGTGTTAGGCCCAGTCTAAGTTTACCAAAGAGAACTTTTTTTTTTTTCCACTTTAAATCAAAAAGCAGTTTTACTGATTTGGCTAGACCATATTTAGTTGTTATGATTATGTAAATTTATGTTTAGAATGTGTATAAGTTAGTCATTAATACTTCATTACATAATAAATAAGTTCATTTATAATTACTAGAAAAATCTTTATAACATTTTGTTCGCTTGTATACACATCAAAGATACGTCTTTTTTGCCTACACTTTAGAAAATGGGTAAAATATTTTCTGCCCATTTTAAAAAGTATATTGATGTTTTTGGTTAATCCCTAGGTTATGTTGATTATGTAGAACTATCATTAAGTACAATATTATATTATTCAGGACCTAATATTAAAATAAATGAATTTCACAAACACATTTATGACAGTTAATTTTCGAGAAAACATATTTTTTGGATGGATGTAAATAATAAAAATTAAAAACTATTGGCTGATTCAGAATTGTTTCCAGATGTCTTTTATCATCTCACATGATTTTACATTGTTATATATGGACAGTTACAAGCCTGGTCTCTTATTACCCCACGTGGGGTTATTAGAGACAAGGATTTAATGAAAATTTAAAAAACAAAATTAACAAAAAATTTAAGTTCAAAAATCACCTAAAAAATCACGAGGAGTCCATTTAATGAAACTAATACGAGACATTTATTTCAAGTTATTTAGATTAATAGTATAGATTTTATTAATATTTTTTGTCTCTTATTACCCCTTTTGTCTCTTATTACCCCGGCTTCCCCTAAATAATACACAAAGCCTTGATTTTTTATTTTTAGTCTATCTGAGGTTACTTAAAATCTTTTTTAAACTGACCATCTACGCAATAGTATTTTTATATGCGACATCATTTTCAGGTGAACATGAGAAGAACGCCTACGAACACAAAACTTTTGCAATAATGCTTTGCCATTATCCAATATATAGACTTTCTCGAAGTGTGAACTTTATCTG
Organism: Salticus scenicus; assembly: GCA_963930645.1. Lineage (NCBI taxonomy): Eukaryota > Metazoa > Arthropoda > Arachnida > Araneae > Salticidae > Salticus > Salticus scenicus. The sequence goes on along the minus strand of OZ005657.1, from coordinate 128,488,320 downwards.
TAGCGAATCTTTATTCATATGTAATGGCGAATCCTTTTAGCGTTCTGCCCGGGCCTGGCCCGAAGCTCGTTCCCGGCCCGGCAATCCAAGGCCAAATTTTTAAGCTAGCCGGACCGGGCTGGCAAACCAAGGGAAAATTTTTAAACGGGCCGGACCAGGCCGGCAAACATAAGTTTTCAAACGGGCCGGGCCGGCAAAACAGTGATAATTTTTGAAGCGGATCGGGAAAAGAAAGATAAATTTTAAAAAGGTCTCGGTTGGCAAATAAAAAGTAATTTTTAAACGGGTCGGGTTGCGCAATTAAAACAAAGATAAAATGTTTTAACAAAAATGAAGTTTTCAAAACATTTCCAATAAAGAATCACAGGAGTAGATTAAAAAAAAAATATATATATATATATATATATATAAATACACACTAAGCGACAAAAAAAAAAAAAAAAAAAAAAAAAAAAAAAGCCGCACTGCAGAAAAATTGGCTTATACCTTTTTTTCTCTATATTAATAAAATCAGAGTTTTGTCTGTAAATTTGTCGGAATCGAAAAATTTTGCGATATCTTCACGTTTCACACCCCATGAAAGCCGAAAATGACTTCAGAAAATTTTGCCTGTGTGTGTGTCTGTGTGTGTGTCATCGTGTCCGAATGTCGCTTTATTTGTCCGGGCATCACTTGAGAACGGCTGGACGGAATTCAACGACGCTTGGCGGGAATTTGGGTCTTCACCCAACTTAAAATTATATCTATCAACTTTTCAGAAATTCCCCCCCGTTCCCCCCCCCTAGGGGGTAAAAGACTAAAACACGTTTGTCCGGGCATCACTCGAGAACGGCTGGACGGAATTTAACGGCGCTTGGCAGAAACTTAGGTCTTCACCCAACTTGAAATTATATCTATAGAAATTTTCAAAATTATGACTAGTGTTTAAATTGTGGGCAAAAAACGCCTGCGCATGCGCCATAAATATTTTTTCACTAAAATGCTTTGAATGGAAAAATAAAATATAAAAATAATTTTAAGTTAAAGACTGTATTCGCGTGATTCGCACTTCAAATTATGAAAAGATTGACATGAAGTGTTGCCATCTAAGTTTCATACTTTAGTTAATTTTAAAAAATCTTAATTGTCATATCGAAAAACTGTTTACACCCCAGGCTTCAGAAAAATAACCTCTTTCATTTGGTACTGAATTTGTAATGATAGGTCTGATATTTCTAATTTATTTTTCCCTTTATCCGTTTTTCCGTTGCCACTTAAATTTCATACTTTAGTTATTTTTTTTAAATCTAATTGTCGCATCGAAAAACTGTTTGAACCCCTGGATTCAGCAAAATCGCCCCTTTCATTCGGTATCAAATTTATAAATATAAGTCTGGTATTTCTAATTTATTTTACCCTTTTTCCGTTTTCAACCCAGATTCGATATGGAGCAGCTTTAGTATTGGATCCCTTTGGCAAAATTCACCGAAGTAGCTCGGACGTTTCTCGCCAAGATCTTTAATTGCACAATTGAGATAGCCAATTCAGTTCATCGCAAAAATGGCTTAAAATATTTAAAGTCACCAAAGGGTTCCGATACTTAAGCTGTGCTTTTTGTATTTATTTATTTATAATACTGTCTATTAAAGACTTCTGTCGTCACGAAATTTGGTGCGTAAATTGTTTGTATACATCCGGCACTTATTGCAACTGCATTTCACGAAATTCGAAATCCCCCCCCCCCCTTCTCGGAGTCGGAGGGCAATAAACATGTGCAAAAACATGTTTTTCCGCTTGAATTCGCTTTGAATTATCTTAGAATGGCGAATTTTGGTGTGTGGATATTGATTAAGTATACGCATTATGTACATTAGTGGGATTTTGCAAAACTTCGAACTCACCCGCTGAGGGTGGGGAAGTAAGAAGTGGGTAAGTTGTGCCGAAGACAGTGGGGACCCAGACTCCTCACACTGGGAGCGAGAAACCTCTACCAATCACAGCGAGAACTTAGGTTATTAATAAAGATATGGCATTTTGACAACTCATTTAAGTGTAATGTCCAGCGAAGCGGGCAAAGCCTGCTAGTTTGTAATAACTTTAAAACTAATGGTTGAAAGAAATAAAACTGTCATGTTTGCATAATATCAAAGAGATGAAATGATAGCTATGTACATGTTTGATTTAATAATTCACTTTATTACACTCTACGAAGTAATTATTAAAAATCTACATAAAACATTCTTTTTAAACGAAATATAATAAACATATACTTTGTACTGTATTATGATTTATTATATGATATAAACAAGTTATATTTTAATACATGAAATAAAACTATTTATTTGTTAGATCTAAGCAATTTTTTAATAAAAATATCTATTCTGCATTGAGTTATTCCACCTTTATATGGAATTACTGTTTTAATGCGCAATGGCATAGTATTATGCAGTGTTTTAATATAAATATCAGAAATTTCTCTGTGCCAAATATCATAAATAATTGTTTCGTCCTTGCAGAGTTGTAGGCTGTAATTTTTTATATTCTTCGCCCTTTTCCCGCGCTTTTTTATAGACTAAACATTTTCGAGCGGATTGAGATTAGGACTATTTCCAAGTCTGACGAAAAAGAAATTCTACGATATTTTTGTGGGATTTAACTTAAAGTTAAAAAAGATATGATTGCTTACAGAATTATAGATGCTCATGGGTTAGGATAGGTAGTTTTAACAATTTGTATCGAATAAACGCACCACAGACGCCCTTTAGTATGGTGCAATATCATCTTGAAATTCTGTTTGCGGGAAAGTCTGAGATACCTTCAAAATAGTTGGTCGGGCGCCCTTTTTATAATGCCCGCGTTTTATTTCAGGTTAATTGATCCCTTGAGCATAAAAATTTGCCCGACTCATTGAAAATGTATGCACCTCCGTACCATAATGTACGGAGAATGTGTCACTGTTTTATGAATGCTATTTTCAATAATTCAGTCACATTTTTATCATCTTACTAGTTTTTTTTTTTTTTTTTTTTTTTTTTTTTTATCAGCCCGAAATAAAATAAACTTGACTCATCAGAGAAAATCAGTTCGGCCTAGTAATTAACTGATATATTTTTTTTTAATTTTTGGTCAACCGAAGTCTTGTTTTTTTAATTCTTTTCCTTAGTAATGGCTTTTTTTTTTTTTTTTTTTCAGATCTTCTGTTTTTTAACATACTTTGTTTAATTGTTCCCGCACTGTTTTTGAAGAAATTATTTTATGCTCTTTTTTTTTTTTTAATCTCTTCTAAGTTATGAGCATGTACAAATCGATTTTTTGTTAAACTTTTGTTTCTTAGCTTGCCATCATCTCGCCTGGATGGGCAACATGGACGCCTAAAGGCACATTTTCCTTTTAAACAGCCAAAAAATTGTATATCTTCCTAAAAATCATCTCAGGAATATTTCGTTAACATTTAATTAATTTGCCATCTCACGTATTAAAATATTTTTTTCACTTTCATTCTAAAATTAATACTTTTTGTGGCATCGTTAAATGCCTTATACTTGCCATTTTTGAAATACTTTCTAAAATTATAACTTTCCTGACAGTTGCATTTTATTTTTAACACTGGGCTCAATCCTAAAGTGTACATGGAAGGCGATGTAATAAAATCTGTTCGAAAATTTGCTTTTTAAATGATAAAATTGGCGGTTGCAAAAAGAGAAAAGGAAAATATCCAAGTGCGGCTTTTTTTTTTTTTTTTTTTTTTTTTGTCGCTTAGTGTATATTTATAAATGTGGCAGACTGACCATATCTAGTTTATTAACATTAAAAAAGGTAATAAATCTAACTCAGGAACATCTGTTTCAAAAATTTTCATCCTTTTTTGTCTATGTAGTTTTTATCGTTTTGATTAATACGTTAGATAAACTTTGAATGTTTATGTTTTGATTGAATATCAAACCCCATTACGTGCAATTACGCAAAATTTTCATAACGGAATTAGAAACGAAAATCTATTAACTTTCCTATTACTTTTTATGTCTTTTTTTCCCCTCAAAATATAAGATTTATATTTTGCTGATAAGTAACTAAAATAAAAAAAAAAAAAGAGTAGGAAAAAAAAATATTGTTTTACAGAATTCTACTGGCCCGCATTCTGCTTCTTCTGCTTCTTCTTTTTCTTTTTGTGTGTGTGTGTGTGTGTGTGTATGTGTGTGACTCTGCCACCAGTAAATTAATGCAAAAAATTTTCCCTTAAATAATCATGGATACATACTATAGAAATTTTTTATATTGGTGGAACAGTCACGAAAAAAATTGTGTCGGTAAACACCCTGTTTTAAATGTGATTTAAATAAACAAGGTGCAAGAGTTTCTGCTTCAAAATGGAACATTTACACCACTATTTTTTATCAATAATTTCTATCATATTAAATCTTTAAAAACTACTGAATAAACATGATAAAAATTACTTATTAAAAAAAATAATGGTGTGAGAGTTCCACCTTGAGAACTCTTGCACTCTTGAAATATTTTGATATGGATACTGATTTTAATTAACACCTTCCAAGTTTTAAATATTTATTTTTATTGTGTGATATATATTGCGTACAAGAGTCCCCATTCAAAAGTAGTATATTTGATGTGGCAAGACGAAACGTGTCAAGTTACTATGAACGAAAAGTCAATTTAATACCACAATTTACAGATAGTAATTTTCGTCCTATTTAATCACAGAAAAAAAAAAAAAAAGACCTGTTTAAAAATTCCGCTATGAGGGCTACGGACAATCCTTAATAAACTGGCACCTCTGGGCAAAACTCTTGATGCCTAGTTGTCAAATTAATTGATAAGTTAAAATTTAAAAAGCATTTATAACATAATAAAAATCAGCATAAAATTGCAATCATAAGACCACGTGGTGCTCTTCAGTAGCATCTGATTTTAAGTTATTTCAATTCCAATCAGGCTAATTCAGAAATTCAGTCTGACTGAATTTTTTAAATTTTGATGTATATCTTATCATAAACTGATGATAAAGTATCATATGAATATTTTTTGGCTTTTAAAATATCAAAGATACAAATTTATCTTCATGAAATAATTTACATATTTGAGACATTAAATGCAAATCACGAAATTATATGTAAAGATTTAAGAATGCACGTCTTAATCTTTTTATCACATTCTAATTTTAAGTTAATGTGAATACTAAATTAAAATTTATTTTTACACCTGGTCGGGCTGATCCCGCATTTCCCCTTTCGTTACTTTTACCGCGGGTCGGGCCGGGTTCGGGCTTGTACTTTTGCTTTTACTTCGGGCCGGGCCTGGGCCTGAAATTTCAGGCCCATGCAGACTTCTAGTTCTTATATGTGATGTGCATAGTGTAATTAGTATACTAATTACTATTATCTTGAAATAGATGAATTGGATGAAGCCGTTTGTTAAATAGTTTACTGGTATTTCATATTTTTACTTTCTTCTATATGCAAAAGGAGAAAGTATTGGAATCAGGAAATTTTTCAACCTTTGGTATGCGATGGATTTACACGTTTTCAGATATCCTGAACACTATTAGACCATTTTTAGAAATTGTTTGCATGTCTATGTGCTACAAAATTCTATGGACGCTGTATATCGGGAACCAATGATGAAATTTAGCGATACTTAATATTTAGCTTGACTTAAATGGGTGCTCATTACATTTGGTGATTAGTCACTCAACAGGTGGTGCTGTCATCCCATTTTTCGTATTTTTTTAATATGGCAGTATAGGATGAAATTTCATATAACTGTAGACAACAAGAAATATTTTAAACAAATTAGTGTGGAATTAAAAAGACTTATTTAGTCAACTAGAAAATATTCTTTGTATATGTAAGAGTATCGCTGCCGCCTGCCCAGGGATGTAAATATTAATATGAGCATTATTAAAAAGACTTCGTCAATACCTTTATATATATATATATAGTAACAAAGTAGTAGAAATTTAGAATAACACATGATAAAACGCCATTAAAATTGGCACAGAGCCAATGAACAATAATGTTAAACAAAAAACCCAAGCCGCGTAGAGATTATCAAAACATTGCAAATTAGGAGATGAGTTATATCTGCAGTTATGAAGATTAGACGATCACAACATACAAACATGGAGGCAGCACAAATAGTGTAACCCGCCATAAGACTCAGATAAATCTAATTTATATTTAAAAAAGATTTGATATATCTAAAATATTTTTATCAAATAAAACTAGCAGGCTACGCCCGCTTCGCTGGCCACTATATTTAAATGAATCTCCAAAAGAATTGGATCATTATTTATTTTTCTCATCACATTATAAATAAAAACTAAAATAATTACATTGGAATCGCTCTAGACCTCGCATCGGGTACTCGCTGACTACGGCAGCTCTTTCTCTGCCCGCACTGTATCGGGAGCAGGTTCCCACTGCCTGCAGAAATCTCTTTCCTATGTATTTCAATATGGGTATTTATTGACGTTAGGTGGGTCTGCCATTATTTAAGAACTACGATTTTAAAGATAACTGTATCTCAGCGTCTATTAAATATTTTAGTTTTTGAACCAAGTATTTTATTGCTCATGCTATTTACGTATTACAGTTTGATTCCGACCAATGTAATGAAATAAAATAAAAAGTAGATTTTCTTTCAGAAGGCATTAAATACATAAAAAACAAATAAATTCCAATCAGTTTAATCCTTTCTACTATATACTACCATTATTTCCTGACAAATACTATAAATTAGAAAAAAAAAAAAAAAAAAAAACTTAAGAAATTAAATTAACAAATGAAAAATAATTTTTGTTATACTACAAAAATTATACATAAACATATCTGTTATAAATACGTTTTTAAATTTTAAATTTAATATATTTAATTTTTTCTACTGCATTACCATTTTATTTCCAATAAATATAATAAATTAAAAAGAGAAAAAAGATTCGCCCTCAAATAAATGTATTAAATAAAAAATAAATTGCATAATATAGCCGTTGCTAAGATACGCAGACGATTACAATCGAAGAATAAATTCATGAAAAATGAAACATAAAAGCCAATGTTTAAAATCGAAAAAACATTAATTTAAAAAATTCAAATTCGAAATTCGAAAAAATCTCGATGAGGTGCACACCTGCAGGGTCCCAGGTACCTATATGTCAAATTTGGAAGCTCTACGATCAGTAGTGTGTAGTATTGTTCATGTTTAGATAAATGTATTTATTTTCCTGTTGAAAAAAAAATAAAATAAACTCATTTTTTTTTTTTTTTTTTTTTTTTTTTTTTTTTTTTGGCAACAATTAAATTATGGATTAAATTTAAATGGCTAATTTTTCGCTATTATTAGCTTATTATTTTCATATTTTTATTAATTAAAAGAAAACTAAACAGAAATTCGAAATTCTGACTTCGATGTGCACAATGATCCTTCGGGGGGCACCTTTGTGTTAAATCTCGTGACTGTCCGAGCTACCGTTTTCGAGAACAGTGAAATATATATACAAATATTGCTCACTTAATAGTATAAGATAAAATAAACAGACATTTTTTTTTTTTTTTTTTTTTTTTTTTTGCTTTGTGAAATTCAGTATTATTGCAGAAAACATGAAATGCAAAGAAATTTAATTTTAATTCAGAACATTAACGCCATCTTGCGTGAAATAATATTAAAAGAGATTACGAGAGAAGGTCGGTAGGGTGCTGCCTTCTGAAACACCAGGTCTTGGGTTCGAATCCCGGATCAGGCATGGACGTTTGTGGTGTTCTAATCAGTGTTAAATTGAAAGAATTGTTATTGTGAATATGTAATATGGATCATTTAAGACAAAAGTCATTGTACTATAAGTCTCAAAGCTGTAAATAAATAAATACGAGAGAAGGCAAGTATTGATTTAAAAAATGTGACCCAAAACTTAAAAGTGAAACACGAAATATATAATATTCTTGAAAATTGACAAATGGAATAGTTTGGGTGATCATAAATAAATAATATACCGGAAAGGGTTACAACGCACAATTAATGTCCTGAAAAGTTTCAAAAGTACCCCCCTTTGCTCTGAAAAACATATGTCTGAAATTACTTAAAATTCTTGCGTATCTAAAGACAAAGTAAATGTAACTCGAATCAGTTAAATCTGGAGTTTTTTTTTTCTGACATAGCTATAGAAATAAGCTTTATAATAGTAAATGAATAAAGAAATGGCACTGTGTTCATTCCTGATTCACCAATGTAGTAAAGATCTTTTTGAATCTTAACCTTCGCTTAGATAGTCAAAAAGCAGGTTGAAACACATGATGAGAGCGTTGCGTTGGAAATAACCGTGATAAATTACAGACCTATTTGCTGAATATCCTGACAAAAAAAAAAAAAAAAAAAAGTTATATAACAGAAAATATCCGTATGCTATAGGAAAAATACGTTGACAGACATTTTCCTTAATAGAACAATACAGAAAATATTTTTTCAACTAAAAGTTTTTTTTTCTAGGGCATACCGTAAAGAGAAAAATTCACGTAAATAAAATTCTCCGGTTCGACTCGAGATTTTACATTTTTTGAACGCTTAAAAATGACGCATCGAAAAGACTAAGGGCGCCATTAGAATGTGCAAAAGACGATCCGAATTCTGGCGTACATTCGGCAGCGCAAAATTGTTGAAGCACCACATCCACATTTTTTATACTTTTTTGTAGTTTGATCGCTAATTTTTATCATCAACTTAGTTTTTTTATAAACAGCATAAAGACTAAGATCATGACTCGACAAACGTTTACTTAACAAAGCAGTAGTACTTTAAAATATGAATTATTGCTAGCGCTTTAATAATTTTGTTGCCGAATGTAATTATAAAAATGTCTGTTTTTAAACACCTTAGATGCGATAATTTGTGATATATATGTATGTATTTTTGTATATGTATCGCTTTTTTTTTTTTTTTTCTTTTGTTTCCATGGGTAGTTGGATATGAGTACATTCTTTTCTAATGCTATTAACGTGATCGTTTCGGAGTGGCTTAAAGATTTTTACGCATGCTCAAATGTGCCCTTTTTGGTCTTAAAAAAAAAAAAAAAAAAAAAAAACAGCATTTGTGTTTAAGTTTTAAGATGTTTTCTTTTCTTATACTGATTGATTCAGTGATGAATTTTCCATAATTATGAGAGATATAAAAATCTCTCAGTAGGAAATCGAGTTTATTATAATATTATTTATTTATCGTAAAAATGGTCTATAAAAATTTACTTACATTAAATTCAGAAAAAATTCACTTGAAGCTAAAATTCCCGAAAAAACATTTTACACAAATTACTTCTTTTACTTGACAAAGAAACCTCTCATAACTGTATTAAATTCAGAAAAAAAAAATAACTTTATTATAATATTATTTATTTATCTTATTTATTATTAAAAATTCGAGTTTATTATAATAATATTTATTTATCGTAAATATGGTTCATAAAAATTTACATTAAATTAAATTCAGAAAAATATCACTTGAAGCTAAAATTCCCGAAAAAACATTTTAGACAAATTACTTCTTTTACCTGACAAAGAAACTTCTCATAACTATAATATTTTTTCAAACCAATGTCGGGAAGTATAAGAAATTTAGTAACCTATCTTTTAAAGATTTCCATATATAAAAGTATTAAACCTTTATCACAAGCAGTAAATTACCTAATTAGATACATTTGAAAGCTTGATATTTTAATTTGCATTTTTTTCTTTTCAAGAACTTGTCATTAAATCTTATTAATGGTGTATGTTATACACTGAGGTTCATATCAATAAGGAGAGTTAAAAAAAAAAAAAGAGAGATAACGTCATGTTTAAACAATCAACGTCAAATGAATACATGTTTAAACATTGTATTGGTTTTTATTTAACCATTCACTTACCTCATAATTCTAATTAATTAATTTTAAAATATTTGTCATATATTTTGGCTCACGGATATAAGGATACTGTTACTTTTTATTAAAATTTCCAAATTATTATTTAATTTCCATCAGATTTAAAATTTTTTCTGTAAAAATGTCTTTTAATTTATTTACACGAAAAAAAATTTGTGGTCTGTGCATTAGTTTTAAAAATATCGCGTGGAACTGAGTTAAACGAAATTGAAATTAGAAAAGTTATGGAATTTGCGTGGTAAAGGTTTGTCGATTTGAAATATTTCTGTAAAAATAAAAAGCTCTAAAGGTGTTGATTAAAATATCTTAAAAAGAAAAAATAGATGAATATGTAAAAAAAAAAAAAAAAAAGATCAGGAGCAAAATCCAACATAACTTCATGCGATAAAATGCATATCGTTCATCTTGCTGTTTTGAAAAAATGTCTTTTCGACAAATTGCAAAAGATGTCATAAAAATATTTCTAAATCAACTGTTTCAAGAGTTCTTAATAACTGTGATTTCACCAAATTTGTAAAAATCAATAGAAAACCATGTTTAAGAAAACGTTATCGATTCTTACGCAAAGAAGCCGTTATTAAATAAATGCAGGAGAATAATAATTACAAAACTGTCATATTTTCTGATGAAACACACTTCAATTTTGACGGATCTTGATAGTTTTAGTCACTAATGGCATAACTCGATGGGCATAATTTACGGAGAGAAAAAGACATTAGTTGGAGAGGTCGTCGTTTTAAAGAAGGCTCTGTTATGTTTTGGGGGGAAATTTCTGAAAGTGGAAAATTGATTATTAATACTGATTCTAAAAACTATGAACTCTAAAATGTATGTGGAAGTATTAGAATAACAGTTCTTAGCATACGGTTATCCTCTAGGAGGTTTAAACTTTACATTCCTCCAAGATCTTCCCACAAATCTAAGATTTCAAAAAAGTGGTTTGAACAAAACAAAATAAATGTTTTGAATTGGCCACCGAACTCTCCTGATTTAAATGTAATTGAAAATGTTTGGGGACAACCCGCAAGAAAAATCTATAAAAATGGGAAGCAATATTCGACTTTAGAATATCATGTTAACTCTATTTATGATGTATGTAATGTGTTAAATGCAAATTACGTAGAAGAGTTAATAAAATGTATGCCAATCAGGATGGCACAATTCCTACAAAGAAACGGTGGGGCAACAGATTATTAATCATTTTTAAAATGTCCTTTAAACCACCGGTCGCCAAACTTTTCGACTTCTTGAGCCACCAAATTGACAATTTAATATCCCGCGGACCACTAATAGGATTGCTTAAGTAATGTAAATATATTTTTAGAATAATGAATAGATAACCTCATTTTATTAATACTGAATAAACTTATTTAAGGTAAAACAATATAAATGTTTATTTTATTATAAGAAAAAATTTATTCTATAATAAATGCATATTTAATCATAACAATGACGCTTAAAAATTCTTTGATTGCAATAAAACAATTATAGGGAAATCATGGGAACTTTTTATTGCTTCCAGATTATGAGAAATTGAGATGATAAATTAAATTATCACGGTAAATTTCTATTTCTAATATGTAAAACTGTATTTGCTAAATCTTGAAATATACATATTTCAAGATTTAGATTCATAATTAAAATCAATGTGAAATTATATTTTTTACGTACATTTGCAATCTTTTAAAAATTCGAATAATATGCGATAAATTTAGAACACTTGCAACTGCGTACCAAATGCAGGTAAGAATTTCAAACCGATTTCTATGTCAGATATGAAATTCAAATTTTTGTGATAGATGATTAAAAGTGATTCCATTTAACTTCTCGCTCACTCAGAAAACTCTGAAATCTAATGTTGCGTGTATAAGTAACTCAGAAAAAAAAATTAAGTTAAAATTAACATCAGTATAGTTTGTAGTAAAACGTTAAAAAATGCAAATAATCCATGAGAACGGAAGAATATCTGAGCTACTTGCACAATTTTGTTTTTATTTCTTCTTATGCCTACAGTTTTTCATAATACACGTTTTGCCTATCAAATTTGAGACACTTAAATCTTATAGAAACTGAGATATAGCTTTCCGGCAAACAAGGAAAATTTCAGTATAACAGCGCCACTTGTCACCGTATATACCGGTATATTATATATATATTGAAAGAAATTCTATATCGTAATATATCAGAAAATATTCAATTTATTCAATTTTAAATTTAATTAATATTTATTTAAATAAAAAATAAATTTTTAAAATAGAATTAAGGGCTAAAATGGCTTCTTTTCTTCTGGAGGCGAGGAATCCATTCATGCATAATTTCAAAGCTCTAAAATAATAGGAATAGAAATAAGGGAGCAGATATTTATAGGAGCTCGGATTTTGAAAATCTGTATTACTAGGTTTAAGAGACGGTGAAGAATAGATTGCGTATAATTTTGAATCTGTATAAAATGATTAGGAAGGAAATAAAAACAGGTATTTATAAAAATTAAAGTAGAACTAGGAGCTACAAAAATCGTTTTAATAGGTATTTCTGGTTAGGAATCGATTATGCATACACTGTAACAAATTTTAGCTTTGTTTCCAAAATTTAGCCGTAAATTTTACGGCAAATCCGTATTTTTTATACTTAAGTTTGCTGTATTTTCCGTAATTTACTATTTTTTTTTTTTTTTTTTTTTTTTTTTTTTTTTTAAATTTCACGGTTCGTCGTAAGATTACGTTTAAATGGGTGCAGTGAGGTTTCAGTTTTTTGTAGCCTATTTTGGAAGCTGCAAAATTAATAGGGGGATGGGAGGACATATATATTAAAAATTTTAAATTGGAGCTAAGGCCTTGAAAAATCGCGTTTCTGAGGTTTTAGGGTGAAGAATCGATTGAGTATACGTTCAAAACTGGAAAATTATTAGGGGAATTTGGAGAATACGTATTTAACAATCTTAAAGTACAACAGGGGACTTGAAAACCCGTCCATATAACTAGATTCTGTAATTTGAGGAATCGATTCGAAGCTGAAGTTCTTATGTGGGGGGAGATGGGGACAATTATTTTAAAATTTAAAATAGATCTAGTAGCCATAAAAACCGTTTCTAAGTTTTTAGGATTGGAACTCTACTGAATTTACTTTTGAGGCTGTAAAATTAAAGGGGAAAATAGAATCGGATGCTGCCACAAGCAGAGGAGGACCTCCCCCCCCCCACACATACATGTGCTGTACACGCTCATGTGCTGTACATTCAGTGTGCGCGTAGAGCACTTGGGTAAGGTAATGCGCTGCAAAAGGTCATTCGCATTCAGACCCAGCATGAAATGATCAGAAAAGGCGCTCCCGAAGGCAGCTCATATTCAAACTGAAATTTTGACTGATTTTAAAATTTTTCTTAATTTTAATTTTTTGAGATTTTATATTAACAAGTGGTATGAAATGTTATTAATATGTGATATGGAATTATCTTAATAAGTGATATATAAAAAAAAAAAAAAAAAAAAAACATTAAAAAAAAAAACCCAATAATAATGTTCAAATTTTTCTGCTGACCACCGGTTGGCGACCACTGCTTTAAACATTAGATATTCTTTGTATCTTTATAATTGTAGACCAGAATTACTTCATGCTTGGTCGACATATTTGGATATATTTATATTTTAAATTTTAAATGCAATAAAATTTTTTGATAAAATTAATTTTATTGTTGTAATTTTAAAATTGAATGAGAAAAATTAACTATTGTTTGAATTTTTACTGACATATTTGAAATTAATACCTGTCCGGATAATTATAAAGCTCAGTGTAAGCGTGAGTGTGCTATACCAATTCCAATATCAATTCAAGTCATTTCGTCACTAACCTTCATCTTTTCTTAACATAAACGATGCTATTTACCTGCGAAATAGAGAGAGAATCTCATTTGAGATGAATAAACAGCTTACATAAGTTTAATAGCTGTTATTGGTTTTATGGGATGTGTACATTACATGCAAACATGGCGATACCAATTTAAACGTTTTCATTATGTACTTAATACAGAATACATTCGAAATTCCTGACAAATTATCTTTTACTATTTACCTATATAGGTACTACTGTAAATAATGATAAAATCCAGCCTTGTTACAGAATGATATTTAATAAATTAAAAGAAGATAATATATTTTAACAGTATTCATAAAAGTTAATTAAACACAGGAAAAATCTTCAACGTCTTGAACACCAAAGAGAATAATGGAATAGTATACAGCTGTTTCGGTAGCATTTAGCGTATCGTCATCAGTGCATAAAGAAATGAAAGAGAAGTGCTCCTATATAAGAAAGAAATCGGATTCTAAACAACCAACATAATTAGCCGGAATGTGACGGATTAACCAACAGGAAATTGAGAAACGGTAGTTGTGAAAAACTGTAGAAGAAATTACAAAAGTGTGGACTGAATATGAAAATTTTAACAATCAGGTAAGGGGAGTACTGCGAAATCACAATTAACAATATAGATTGTTATAGATGTTAAAAGCTTCAAAGAAATCAAGTTCGAGTGTAATAGATTTGGGCCCGATAATTATTTTGATTTGCGTCAGATTTAAAATTATGGTTTTTCTACCCGCAATGCTTAGAAAAACGATTTGTTAAAATATATTACAAAAATGCACATATTGTTTCAATTAAAACGAAATAGTAATAATAATAATAAAATCTCTGTGAGATCTAAACCTTTAAGTAATTTTTATCTTAAAAATACAGGTGCTGGACAAAATAATGGAAACACTTTAATTTTTTTTATGTTTTGTTGAATATTTCGAAAAATACTTAATATGTTGTTCTTGAATTTTGGGAATAAGGAAAACATGTCTTCCTTATATTTTTCAGCATATATTTTGGTACGAACGCCTTTAGGAGGCGAAAAACAAATCCAATAAAATAAAAAATATTTTTGATTGCCCTGTATCTGGAAGTGCGTCCATTCATCTGCAAATTTTAGATGTGGGTTACAAATGTTATATTTTATATGTGTGTAGAGTTTTATGAGGCTAATTTGAATATTTAAAGAGTTAAAAATATTTTATTAAAAAATGTAAAAATTTTTGGCAAGTTTTCACTTTATACCTCTAAAGTTTTTTTTTTTTTTTTTTTTTTTAATTTCATGAAACTTTCAGAAAATATGATAACATATGCCTAAATCCTTTTACTATAGTTTTGAAAAACAAATACATTTAATATTCAAAAAGATATGGGCAGTTGTAGTAATTTATAACTGCGCATGTGCAGACTGTAGCAAAAAAACTTTGATATAGTTTAATACTCATCTGTATAGAGTACATTATAAAAAATCCTGTTGAATATCAGGAAAATTCATAGAGATATACAGTCCGTTAAGAAATTATAAGACCACTTTAATTTTGTAAATTATAAAAAAAGTAAAGATTCTAATCATAATTTAAGTACATAAAATAACATATTGCTCTATATTTTTTATAATTACTTTGCAATAACTTGGTATAATGCAATAAATGTTTAATTAAAATATATAGTAGAAATAAGTGAAAAATAACCTGTTAAGAAAATATAAGACCACTTGTCAAAAAACAAAATTGTATAAAAAATTAATATGATATTGGGCCTCCATTTTTCCTGATGACTTCAAACACTCTGTTTTTCATTGAAGTAACCAGGTGATTAAGTTCAGTTATAGAAATATTCTACCATTCTTTTACAATGGCTACTTCCAGCTCATTGGCACATGAAAATTGTTTATTATTAGCATAAACTTTGCGAGATGATATACCCCATAGGTTTTCCATGGGGTTCAAGTCTGGACTTTGACTTGGCCATGACAAAACATTAATTTTTTCTTTTTTAAACCACTCCTGTGTGGATTTAGATGTATGACAAGCAGCATTGTCCTGTTGAAACATCCAGTTAGCACCACCTAATAAAGGTCCAAACGGTATCATATGATCATATAGCATAGACTGATATTGTGTAGAGTTCATATGACTCGAAATCCGCTGTAAATCACACAACCCCCTCATAATTGAAAGCTCCCCAAATCATCACTGATCCTCCACCCATTTGTCGACTGAAGCATTCTTTTGGTTCCTTCCTCAAGTCATGCCAATAGTGTTTGTAACCATCGGGACCATTAAGGTTAAATTTCTTTTCATCAGAAAATATAATTTGTTTCCACTCATCATTCCATGACAGGAGTTTTTAGCCCATTTTAATCTTTCTTCTCGATGGCATTTCAGTAATTTTTGTTTTTTTCTTCAATTTCATAAATTTTGCATTAATATTTAATTTAAGACTCTTCCAGACTGTTACATGTGAAGTTTTCTTGCTGAAACGTCCCGAAATTTCACGAGTTGAAAGACCCTTTTTAGTTGACAGTCGAAAAATTTGTCTATTACCACGTGCTGTCAAAATATTTTTTCTACCAGATCGTTTTATTTTGTTTGAATAATCTTTTCTAATTATGGCATTATGAATGGCAGTATTAGAACGGTTCATTAACCTCGCAATATCTCTTTCAGATTTACCAGAACCTTTATAAAATAAAATTTTTCTCACTTCGCACTCCGATAATTCTTTACCTCGAGGCATCGTCAAATTAATCGTAGATAACACATTCAAAACCTAAACCTTTGCTTCTTAGGTAATGCTTTTACGAAACACTGACGCATGCGCTTTATATTGAGTTTGACGTCATGTACAATATGCTAATTTTCTCAGGTGGTCTTATAATTTCTTAACAGTCACAGTCTTTAATTTTTATAAAAATGAATAAGTTTTAATGAAATTTAATTTAATTTTAAAAGTTGGAATTAGTATAGGATGCGTTTTCCTATCAATTTTAAATACGCAACTAAAAATTTGCATATTATGCTCTCTTCTTCAGAAATGCACCAATACGCTTGTGGTCTTATAATTTCTTAACGCACTGTAGGTAAATAAATGAGCTGTTTTTCAGCTTGCACAGTAATAATTTTTTTACTACAACTGTCCATATCTTTATTAATATTAAACATATTTCTTTTTACTATAGATGTTTTCTGAAAGTTTCATGAAATTTCGAAAAAAATCTTTAGAGTTATAAAGTAAAAAATTGCGAAAAAATTGCATTTTTTAATAAAATATTTATAACTCTTTAAATATTCGAGCTAACCTCACAAAACTCTACACAAATAGAATCTACATACTCTACTAAAATATAACATTTATAACTACATCTGAAATTTGAAGATGAATGGACGCACTTCCAGATAGAGGGTAATCACAAATATTTTTTTTTTTTTTTTGGATTTGTGGTTCATCTCCTAAAGACGTTCGTGACAAAACCTTTGCTCGAAAATATGAGGAAAGACATGTTTTCCTTATTCCCAAAATTCAAGAATAACACATTTTTCAAGCATTTTTCAAGATAGTCGACAAAACCTAAAAAAATGAAAGTGTTTCCATTGCTTTGTCCAACACCTCTATATCAGCCACTTGAACTAGAATAAAAGTATATAGTATATATACATAAAAAAAAAAAAAAAAAAAAGAAGATGCACCAAGAAGGAGTAATGCAAACTGGACACAAATTGACATACATACAGGTTTCGATGGAAAATGCAAAATTTTAAAGTCTGGCTGCCATCGAATGAGCATGCGACGCTGCAGTGCACAATTGGCAGAATATTAAAAATGAGAAATTTTGATTCTAGGTCATAAATTCTTCGAGGATTTTATTCCGTCTACTCAGAAAGACAGTAACTATGACTCGCATACAGGTGCACAAACAGCATGCGCAGATGTCAGCATTTGAGTGTGGTGTGTAGTTGGGCTCAAAGAAGCCGGTTGGTCTAATTTACGAATTTTTTGACAATTGGATAGGAACAGTACCACTATTAGATGATATTGACAGGAATAGGTAAACCATGGCCGAACACAGCGTCAGGGGGGAAGAGGTCGGCCTAAACACAGGACAGAAAGTGAGAACTAGTTAGTCGCAAAGCGGTACTCAAAGCTTCAATTCATCATTATCATCGATTCTACGTGCAACTGGTAACTAGTACTTCTGTGACTTCAAAAACCCTTAATAGGCGTCTGAGTGAAATGGGGTTGAGCTCAGTCCCTGGATCTCTCTTCCACTGAGGACGTTTGTAGCATTATAAAAAGGGTCCTGCAACCACCTAAGGATTTCGCCAATCTAACGCACCAATTAGACATGATTTGGCACGATACTGCACAGGAGCACATTGCCAACTCTATCAATTAATACCAAGCCGAATAACTGCGTACATAAGGGCCAGAAGTGGACCGACGCGTTATTGACTTGTTTACTTTGTGAAGCCCTTTCTCTTGATTAAATCATTCAAGTTTTCTGAAAATGTAATCAATTGTTTTTCTCCACATGTACATCACATCTACCTATTTTTGTCCATTTCGAATAACTCCTTCTTGGTGCGTCGTTTTTTTTTTTTCTCTTTTTCTTTTGTTATACACCGTGTCCCAAAAGTTTAGACAATCAATAAAATTTGCATTAACGTAAAAGGTAATAAGGTACAATTAAAATTCGTGAAATAGGTAATAAATAAAAACAGTTTTAATGATATAAACATATAAATTATGATCAAAGGTTGGAAATTATAAAACGTACATTAAATTATGTAAAAATGTGCTGTCCCAAAAGTATAGACACCTGTAAGTGTTTTTGGTTTTACATTTATAAAAGTAACTAAAAACTTAGTTTTAATATTGAATTGTATTGCCACGACACTTTATAACATCAAATACACGTTGTTCCGTAGAATAAATTAAACATTGCGTTACACAAGGAGATATTTCATACCACGCTTTGTCAGTTGCAGTTTTTAAGTCATTTACACATGTATATTGCTTCCCATTTTCATGTATTTTACGAGATAAGATCCCCATATGTTCTCCATGGTATTCAAATCCGGACTAAGTGCTGGCCAGTCTAATAGTGTGATATTGTTTTGCATGAACCATGCTTTCGTTGATCTGGAGGTATGGATGGATGACCCATTTTGTTAGAAAATACAGTCGGGTCCTGCTAGCAAATCAATAATTGGCAGTAAATTGGTACGTAAAATATCCTGATAATCCTCTGATTTCATTTTTCTGTCCGTAAATCCTAGAAATGCTGGCGGCTGAAACAAAACCCTCCCCAGATCATTACGGATCCCCCGCCTTGTTGCCTGCTGAAACAGTTCTTCTGTTCTTTTCTTAGGTCATACCTGTAAAATTTATAGCCGTCAGGGCCGTCCAAATTCCATTCCTTTTCGTCGCTGAAGATGACAGAAAGTCCCTTTTCACCGTATGACATATGCTTTCTAGCCCACTTTAGACGTGCATCTTTATGTCTCTGCTTTAAGCAAGGTTTTGCTTTCATTCTCCTGTAAACAATTTGTTTTGAAGCTTTAATTCTTCTGTGTACGGTATTTTTTGAAATTCTGGAAGTTGATGCAAGCACGCACAGATAAGTTATCAACTGAAGCCTTTTTCAGTAACATTCTGTCATCCCGTAACGTTGTTTGCTTTGGTCTTCCGACTCGCTTTCGAGTATTCCATGTTCCACCTGATCTCAAAACTCTATAAATACTGCTCAAGGATCTCATTATTCTTCTCTATATTTGTGCAGGATTTTGTCCTTGAGCTTTTAACTCTAAAATCTTAATAATTTCATCTTTAGAAATGTCTTTAGAACGTGCCATTTTTATCAGAATACGCAGGTAGCGTGTTTTCCGAATCACAAACAAAACAATACATTGAACTCATTAAATTATTATGCTAAAAATATAGCAGATGATATTTAAATTAAAGGGAAAAATCATTCTGCATTTATAGAAGCAGATGACAGTAAAACTATTTTATTCTGTGAATAAAAATGTAAAAGAAAACATGCAATGCTGTATTGTGTCTATACTTTTGGGACAGTACATTTTTATATAATTTAATGTACATTTTATAATTTCAAACCTCTGATCATAATTTATATGTGTATATCAGCAAAACTGTTTTTATTTATTACCTATCTCACGAATTTTAATTGTACCTCATTACTTTTTATGTTAATGCAAATTTTATTCATTGTTTAAACTTTTGGGTAGTTTAATGCAAAGAATAAAAGTAAAAAACTTTAAAAAGTCTAAAACATGTCGAAAATAAACTAGAATAAAATTATATTTACATTTACTGCATTGTATAGAATTTATGACTGTTCTTTGTTATATTGATTTAGCACAGTATCTGATGAAGTTTATTAACTGTTGAAAAGATCGTCTTATTTGCGTTGGCCGCTAAGAATAAGCTGAAAAAAAAAACAGTCAAGTTAAAATTAATTAAAGATGATAACTGGTTACCCAAGAACGCATCCAAGAGGCAGTATATCGGTTAAAGTAAATTTATTAAATATTCCAAAGCATCTAATTTGGAGCGTGACTATAGTTGGAATAACAGTACAAAGCTTACAGCATGGAGTGGGGAAACAATCGCGAGAATCAGGCCGGGCCATAGGCCCGAATCGCTCTTGAGCTGTTACATGTTACATGGTCAGTAAACAGTAAGAAAGTGTGTGCTCCTAAACTGAAGCAAAACAAATGACAATGCATTTGGCGTTGAATTACACGCCAAGTTCAAAGTTTAAGATAGAGAATGGTTGCATTACGTTAGGAATATTCATATGTATATTTTTTAAAAAGTGACGAGTAATTTATTGACCGTTGTTAGTGAATGTTGGCATGATTTCGCCAAGCTTTAGACCCTGGGAAAATAATTAGCTAAGCAAATATCCTATTTAACCGTTGATGTAAAATTGGTGACAAGAGGTTGCAGGAGTTACATTTCGATGTAAGATTAAAAGAGACCGAATTAATTATTTTCTGGTTTCACAAAACAAAAGGATAGAAATAAGTCATAACATTATCATTTACAGAGCAAAAAGAATTTCCAGTACGTTAGGCTTGCTAAATGAATACTTTTAACTGATCAAAGATTTTTTGTTTCAGCTACATTGAAAAAGGCATGAAAGGGAAAATATAAAAATTAGAAAATGCATATTGTAAAATTTATTATTTATAGGATAAAATCGTTATATTTTAAGTAATTGTTTAAGATTAAGGAATCTAATTTATAATTTAATTTATTTAGATAATTTAACTATCCCTTTAAAGAGAAAAATATAAATTTTATAATATGTGATAATCTATATCACATATTTTCTCCCCCTTGCACAGTGGATCGAAGTATAGGCAGTGGCGAACATAGGAAGGTTATGGTATTATTATTATCTATGCATGATGTTTTTTGTCACATTTCGATTTAAATATGTATATATGTATGATACTAAAAGCGATTCTATGATTTTTTTAACCCTTTACAAGGCCACAGGAATATTTTCCCCATCAAATTCGTTACCATTTTACTCAACTGGCACCATTTTTTTTTTTTTTAATAATCATACCTGTGTATCTTTCTGTAGAAAAAATATCAGTATAAATATTATTTTTATAATATTGGTGCGGAAAAAAAAATAGTCATTTGTGGCAACTCTGCTTATGCTAATACAATGGGTTGTGAGAAGATTGCGATTAACTTAGACAATAATGTGTCAAAATTAAAATTAATTATTTCTATAAGCTAAATGAATTTTTTTTTCTATACATCAACTTTTATTCGTGAAATTAGTTTAATGTGCCATTTGAGGAAGAATTGGCATTATAAAGGGGTTAAACGGTATCATATTTTTCTGCTGCAAACAGGTATTTAGGAAAATACCTGATAAAGAAACAAATGTTGCAGACACAAAGAGAATAAAAGGAAATAAATAAAAATTTCGTGAAGAAATCTATACTTATAACACAATGCCGTAATTTCTGGTAGATAAGCCGCAGGTAAGATGTGTCATTTCTCCACCAGAAATTTTATTTAATAAAGAAATCTATTCTTCTTCGAAGGAGGAGCTCGTACAAATATAAATTTATTTATCAATTGAAATTCCTGGTGAAAAACTGGATTATATAACCTGCGGGTTATGTACCAGAAATTACGGTAATTTAGCACACAATGTTAAATATATCATCACATTACTGCTTCCTTTTTCTTTCTTTTTTTATGTAGTATTTCAGTAGAAAACTCATGCAAGCATTTACTGGCAAACTCTATGAAAAATTCACATTTGTCTTTATTTTTATTGAACAGAAACTTTTACTTTAAATCGTTATATGGGATTATAATATTTAATTTTAACATTTAGTAATTGAACATTAAACATTTATTTAATTTTAACATTTTATGACATATCATAGCAACCATTTACATTTCCCCCCTTTTTTTGGGTCCAACGGTACTTATAAGTACCTTTAATGTAAAATTAATTATTTTATTAAATATTTTAAAAAATAAGAAATAATTTCTGATTTATTAAATCTATTTTAATCATCTAATTTCTATAATATTTTCACTATAAAACTGTTAATATATTTTCTGTCATTAATGAATACAGTTAGTCAGATAAATTTCTCGATTGATAATTTGGTGGTAAGCAGAATAAAAATTTATTTTTCTCTAAAAGTGGCGATTTGTGGCGAAAATCCTTTTCACAGATTAAAATGTATACTTTTGGGAGTAGTAAAATGTGTTTGAAAGTTTGGACAATTTTGGACAAAAAAAGTTATACAACTTATAAATTTAATTTTGTTGTTAATTTTATATTCACATTTCATGCGTGAATCACAACATAAAAAACCAACAAAATGTTGGCAGAAGTACCTTAAACTTACATTAGGACATTATTAAAAGTATTTTTATTTCGTATTTTTTCATAGTTATCTTAAGTGCCACTTGATGGCTATTCAAATAAAGTCACTGATATTCATCGAAAAATCTTATTTCTGAAAGTTTTCATTTTGAACTTATTTATATATAATAAAACTTCGTGTAATTGAAGAAATAACCATATATTTGTATTTTTTAGACTCTTTTAAATTATTTCACCGCAAAATATCAGTTATTTAGAGATTGATTTTTGGGCCTATGTTCGTATTTTAACATTGTTCGATCCACTGTGCCTTGCCACAAAAATTGCATCCATGCTCTTTCTAAATTAACAAATATATAGGAATGTAATTAACACAAATAAACAATGAAATATAGTAAAATAACACACTAATATAATAAAAATATAACACACTAATATAATGAAATAAGCATATATGTAATTATACAAGTAACTGATTAATATGGATCTATGGTCACGTATAAACACAAATACAATTGAATAATAAAGAAGCAATGCCTATAAAATACTACACTTAAGATGACATGTCAATTTATTTTATTTTATTTTATTTTATTTATTATATAAAATCCATTGCTTATTAGGCCAAGTAGATATATTTTGTAAAATATCTTTTATTAAGATATCTTTTATTAATATATATATAAGTGCACTCTTCAATATAAGTCATGCAAAAAATTTTATTAAAAGACGTCTTGATGAGCCATAAGGTTGCTAAAAATGAATAAAACCATAGCTTTATTTTAGCTAGGTATAATTTTGCTCATCACCATTTATTTATTTATTTATTTTTAAACTGCAGTATCAAATTTCATATAATGCAAAACATTATCTTATCAGTATATATATATAGCAACCAATAAATTTTTCATATATAGCTTAAGCAACAATTTCTAAAATTTACTTCAGAAAATTTGCAAGCAGTAATAAAAGACATATCCATGATAAATGTGGAGAAAAATCTTTACTCCATTTCTCTGACACAATAAGGATGTACATTACCAATGATAGTAATTCAGTGTGCAAGTTGAATAGAAAATTACATAGATATACAGTGAATGTAATTGCATTTCATTGATTGTTATTAAAATTATGTATTAATGTGTATATTTAAGGAGTAAATAATTCCTTTTATTTTTATTTTTATTTATTTATTTTTTTTTTTTGAGCAACATTTATTTATTTATTTGTAAAGAAAGAAAAAGAATGTGTATGCTTGTGTATAATACCATAAAATTGAAATAAGTATATAAGTAAACTTCTGTGTGCATAAATGTAATGCTTTTTTTTTTTTTTTTTTTTTTTAATGTAAAATGTAATAATTTATTTTTTTATATATATATTTTGTTTTTAATGTGTGTGTTTGTTTATGAAAAATGTACTATTAGTATATCATAAAATTCAAACAAAAATTGTGTAAAAAAAGTAAAAACATGTTATATAAATAAGAAATGTGGTGTAATTCTATTTTGCAGATACAAGATTTATCCCTCTTTATTTATTTGTTAATTCAGAACATATCTGATTTTTTTTTAATGCATTACTAATTATTATTTGTATATTAAATCACATTATGTATTCTGGAATTTAGCGTGAAAAGTAAATTTATGCACCAAATGCCATAGACGCTACCACCCCACAAAAGAAAATTTGGCCAGATACTCAAATGCAAGGATAACAACATGCATGACAAAATTATATGCATTGGAGCGCTACACAACACAAATGTAGGGCATAAATCTGCATTAAAATGAAAAACATGATGAACTGCATTATTTTTTTTTTTAATTAATGTTAATATTAATTATCTTAAGATGTAAAATTATCTTTTACATATTTGACAAAATATGAATGTGAATGTATGTGAATGTACTGTTGGAATTAAAATATCATTTAGATATATAATTCAGACGAATATAAAGTAATGTGTATGTAAGAGAAAATATGTAGATATAGAATATTTGTAGCATTATTGAAAAAATGTTGCTAAGTGCACAAAATATCATAAAATATCTTTATTTATCCAATTAAAAATGTTTATAATATTTATTGTATTCAATTTCAATGTTATCAATGTTTATTATAATCAGCTTCAAAATCAAAATTATTTTATGTATGATGTATGTATATGAAAGTGTGTCTGTATGTTTAAGAAAAGAAAGATTATCTCATATGCAAAAGTCAGAAGTAAATATTTTTGACAGTTACTGAGCAAGACA
Organism: Salticus scenicus; assembly: GCA_963930645.1. Taxonomy (NCBI): domain Eukaryota; kingdom Metazoa; phylum Arthropoda; class Arachnida; order Araneae; family Salticidae; genus Salticus; species Salticus scenicus. The sequence continues at coordinate 128,463,413 of OZ005657.1, read as the reverse complement.
AATCAATCATGTAAATTTATAATTGATCAAAGATTTACCTCAACATAATTGTTAGGTTCTTTTTTTTTTTTTTTTTTTTTTTTATGTACAGTGTGTGAGAAAATATTTGTAAAATTGTGTGTATATAAATGTGCGTAGAGTGGAAAAGCCCTGCCGAAAGTAACTTATAAATATTACAATACTAAACATTGCTTTGAGAAATCTTAAGTTTTTTTTTTTTTTTTATATCAATATATAAGAAATATATGTGTGAAAGGTATAAAATATTATAATGAGTTGTAGAGGACAATGTGAAAAGTATCATGTTTGTTATAGTAGAACTGCAAGTGAAAAAAAAAAAAAAAAAACTCTCAGCAAATTATTAAAATACCATGTAGTAGCAAACAAACATTGATAAATACTAGAAAAATATGATAAAATAACATGAAATATCTCATATATGTAAACACTGTAAATATGTTGATATGTAAATGTGCAGAAAAATTCTCTCCTTTTTTTTTTTTTTTTTAATTCTAATTATTATATAAATAATTGTGTTTGTAAGAGTAACGTCTATAAAATCATGTGTGAAGTGTAATGTCAATATCTAAAAATAATTAAGTAGATTTGAAATGTATAAGAATAGATTACTATATTTCAGTGAGAATATTGATGTGTGAAGTATGCAGCAATGTGTCATAAATTTAAAGAAAGGCAAAACAAAATACTGATTAAAATATAACAATGAGTAATGTGTAAATAACTAACTATTTAAAAATATTTATGGTTGCAGAAAAACAATAAAAACTGAAGTAATTCTCAAATGAGTGAAGTCCATATATATGTGTGTGTGTGCGTGTGTGTAATTGGATTTTGAAAAAATCTCTCATTTTCAAGAAATAGAGACTAATAAACACTGTATAGAAAGACTAATTGTTGATACTGCACAAAGATTGCTATCAAACTAGAATGTGATCAAATATTACACATCTAAAATAACTATGTGACTATAAATGTGATGTATATCTATATTTCAGAGAAAACTGAAAAAAATCATTATTAAATATTCCTGTCTACTCAAAAAACATAATTTTAATTATTTAAAATTTTTTAAATGTCATTATAAAAGTATATAAAGTTTAGAAATTAGCAAAAATATCAATCGAATAGGTCAATGAAACTAAATTGTTTTAATTGCATAAAGTAAAGTTTCAAACTAACTTATTAACAAAAAAAAAAAAAAAAAAAAAAAATAGCATTGGTAATTAGTACTAATATAAAAAGCACTTTCTTTCACAAATAAATGAAAAAATTTTATTTTAATTCTATTTCATTTATCTATTTTTATCAATTTTATTTGTATATCAATAATTTTTTATATGTGAAAGGAAAGTAAGCCATGTGAACTATATACTAAAAGATGTACTTGAAATTTGTATATTTTATCTTAAATAGTTAAACCTTTTATTATTATTATTATTATTATTATTTGGAAGGCTTAAAACGTATGATAAGTACCTTGCCCCAATCATGATGTTATACATGTTCTGCTAAATTTCAAGTCAGATAAGAAAAATGTGTAAACTCAGTTACATACTATGCCTGATTAATAGGTCGTGAATCTATTACCACAACATAGATTACTCAGAAAAATGTGTCAATGTGTATGTGTAGGAGAAAAAGAAAACTATTGGAAAATTTGTTATTTAACTGCGCCCCGAAAACAGTTAAAAAACATGAAGGTCTGACTGAAAATAAAAGCGTATACATAAAAATATGCATGCTGTACTGCAAAACACTCATCAAAGCAAGAACAGATAGGTGTAAATTATTTATCTTAATAAAAAAAACTTCTATAAAAAATTTTAAAATTTATATATTAAACAAATTTTATTTTTGTTTATTTTTATTTTTTTATTTATTTATTTTGTTAATTATAAACCAAGATATGCATATAAAATAAATAAATGTGTAGATAATTTAAAATGTATCAATTTTGAAGGAAGGATTATGTGTCCCATAAAAGAATGCAAGAAGGAGTGAACCTATGACATCTACAGCAATAGAACAATTTAAAAATATCTTTGACAACAGTGACAAATAACTATGACAATTCAAACATTCCCAAAAGACACATGCACCTTCAGATTATTTAAAATATTTATTTATCTATTTTTAAACCATGGCTTACTGATAATTTTATTTAAAATATAAAATATCTTGAAATTTTTTTTTTATTTTTTTTATGTCAAAAATATCGATTTAAATAAAAGAATATGCAACATTTTAGAGCAATATTGTTATGTCAACTTGCACCCTTGAACATGCAAAAAATGGGCCCGCCAATAATGGCATGCAATGATGCAGTAAGCACAACAAAGTTCCGTTGACCACCGGAATTGTAGCAAAACATTTACATATTCTTTTTTTTAACCTTAAAATATAAATATAATAATCAACAATGCAAAAATGTCAATTAATGTAAAAATAAAAGAAAATGTCATGTTAAATCGAATATAGCATATGGGAATAAGTACGCCAGCAAATACCAAACGCACAATGAGGATCCAGCATAACATTCCAATATTATTCCCCATTGCTAGGTCAATTGGCATTTACTAAAATGCACTGTACCAATGATATCAATTAATTTAATTATTACCTTTAAATAATAAATTTCTTTACTTGTATAAAATAACAAAGATAATTTAAAAAAAATAATTTGTATACTCATGATAATTATTATTAAATATGATTTTTTTTTTTTTTTTTTAAATGAGTTATTATTACTAATGATAGATTTTTTTTTTCTTTTAGTATTAGACAAATGTTACAAAAAATGTATCTCTGAATATTTAATGTTTCTAAAGCGGAAAAGAAAAAATGTTTCAATTAATACAAAATATTTTGATTTAACCACATAGCAAAACACTTCAAATACAAAAGAAACATGATTGCGTAAAATAAAGTCCAAATAAGAATATTTTACACTGAAAAGTGCATGCTTATTCTGACATGCTGATAATAAATCGAACTGTACACACAAAATCAACTAAATGTTTAAAGTAAAATTTCTATTAACTAACTTTTAATTAATTGATAGATACGCAAGAAAAATGAAAAACAAAAATTAACTTACCGATTTACTGACACCACTTGAAAAATGTAATTATTATTATTATTATTATTATTATTATTTTAAGCATGAAATCGTTATTATTATATTTTTTTATCGATAATGCTCGTATTATTTTTGTTGTAATGTTTGATCTATCATAAACGACATTATAAGTTTATATAAATAATGAACAAATGTCACATTGGACATCGAAATGCTCACGAAAACAAATCAGCCATAAAATTAAATCGCAATATATTCCATACGAAATATCATATTGACTATACAAAACATGTATACTCTGTTCGTGAACGTTTTAAAGATAAAACTTGAATAAAGAATTTTTAGAAAAATCTGTATGCACACTGTATCAAAATAGTTAATTAGATTGAAAACTCTTTGCGGTTAACACAAGAACAGCAAAAATGAGTCTTCCTTGTAAATAATATGAAGATAGAATGTTTTTTTCAGCATAAGAAAAGATTTATTTCTTTATTTTTTAGTCGAAAAAAGAACACCGCTTAAAATTCAAGAATAAGCATGTCTTCTTTAAAATCACAGCGGTTCATACATCTTCTAAAAAGGTGTAACTTGAAATTCATTCGAATTATGCAAGAGATTTTTTGCGGTTTCTATCGTAGATTTGAGTAGATCCAGTTGAGCATGAATTAATTACTCATATTTTTCACCCGCCGCCGATCATAATAGAAACACACTAGAGTGCTGACTTCTTTTCTTTACAGATTTGTGAATCAGCTGGTTTTTAATATTCGTTCACTGTTGACTTCGATAACTGCTTTTATGAGATTTATTCGAGCTTTGTAAAAAAAAACAAAGTTTCTTTTCCTTTTCTTTCTATTTGTAAATATATCCAAGAGGAATTTTTCTTTTTAGAAGATCTGTAAGCAGACAATATTCGAAATATGCTTTAATGTTTATGAATATGCCATTCATTAGCGCACGATTTCATACTTGCGACACTTTTCCTTTTTCTATCAAAAGAGACATTCAAATAAACACAATTCGCAGTAGGAGAAATGTTGAGCCAAACAAACACTTAAAAAAAAATATTCATATATTAAAAAAAATCGTGATAAGTGTTCGTAATACAGGTCGATAAAATGTTAATGCAAAGTAGTTTTGCTAAAAATTATTTCTCTTCTTCCTTATAGCCAAAACTTATTTATTTCCACACAGATGCTAGATGTTTGCGGTCAGCGTATAAAAGCAGAATTTTGTCGAGCAAAATATCAAAAAACTAAACATTCCTGGAAATCTTACTGGCGAAAAATCCACATATAAAATTTTGAATGATATAAAGTACAATAAATTGCAAAGCAAGTTGGTTCCCCCACTCCATTAAATTAAATTAAAAATGCCTCTTTAAGGTATAGGCACCAGTATGTTATATTGATAATTGATATCTGAAGATGAATAGTTGCAGTTCAAGTATAATTAGTATTGATTTTGGCACTTCAGAATGAGCTGAAAAAAAGTTAAGTAAAAATTAATTAAAGATGATAACTGGTTACCCAAGAACGCATCCAAGAGGCAGTATATCGGTTAAAGTAAATTTATTAAATATTCCAAAGCATCTAATTTGGAGCGTGACTATAGTTGGAATAACAGTACAAAGCTTACAGCATGGAGTGGGGAAACAATCGCGAGAATCAGGCCGGGCCTTAGGCCCGAATCGCCCTTGAGCTGTTACATGTTACATGGTCAGTAAACAGTAAGAAAGTGTATGCTCCTAAACTGAAGCAAAACAAATGACAATGCATTTGGCGCTGAATTACACGCCAAGTTCAAAGTTTAAGATAGACAATGGTTGCATTACGTTAGGAATATTCATAACTATATTTTTTAAAAAGTGACGAGTAATTTATTGACCGTTGTTAGTGAATGTTGGCATGATTTCGCCAAGCTTTAGACCCTGGGAAAATAACTAGCTAAGCAAATATTCTATTTAACCGTTGATGTAAAATTGGTGACAAGAGGTTGCAGGAGTTACATTTCGATGTAAGATTAAAAGAGACCGAATTAATTATTTTCTGGTTTCACAAAACAAAAGGATAGAAATAAGTCAAAACATTATCATTTACAGAGCAAAAAGAATTTCCAGTACGTTAGGCTTGCTAAATGAATACTTTTAACTGATCAAAGATTTTTTGTTTCAGCTACATTGAAAAAGGCATGAAAGGGAAGATATAAAAACTAGAAAATGCATATTGTAAAATTTATTATTTATAGGATAAAATCGTTATATTTTAAGTAGTTGTTTAAGATTAAGGAATCTAATTTATAATTTAATTTATTTAGATAATTTACCTATCCCTTTAAAGACAAAAATATAAATTTTATAATATGTGATAATCTATATCACATTCTTACCTTAAAGTTGTAATTTTTTTTTTTATGATAATTATAAAATTCTGCATTTAGAATGCATTTTTCAGAATCTTGAAAGAATACAAAATAATTTTTTTTCTTCCATAATTGTCAGCATTTAAATTTTTTTAATAAGATTTATCACTATTGTTTTTCAACAAAAGTATTTCATATTAAGATGACCAAAATTGTTGTAGTGGCAGTACCAGAGACACCATGCCACGCATCTTTCCAGCTTAAAAAACTAAACTGAATTTCAACTACCGATTGAAAAATTAAATTGAAAATGGAATGCAAGAAAAGTTCTTCAAAAATGAAACAAAACAAAACAAAACAAATAAATAAAAAATAAAAATAAAGACGAGAATAATCCTAACCGAGAAGGGGAGGGGGTTAAGAAAAGTGTATAAAAACTTCTTGAAATTTACTTCCGTTAATATCGAATAAGAACTTTTATATTAATAATAATAAATAAAAAGAAACATGTATATATATATATATATATATATATTTCTTTTTACTCTCTTAATATATATATATATATATTAAGCTTTTCTGGAAGGTTTTATGTTTAATTCACACAATTAGAAGAAGTTCTTAAAATTGGCTACGATAAAACTATGTAGTAAATAAATTCTTCCGAAACTTCCTGCAAGTTAGAATTTGTAGAAGCGAATTTTCAAATTACATTAGTGTTTTCAAATGCATGATGATGATTGAAAAGTAGGCAGTATTAGGCAGAAATTTTTAAGGATTTGAATTTAAACAGGTTAACAATAAAATATTGTTATCATAATATAGTAATAACGTTCCCACCAGTGGCTGAGACGTTCTGTTTCAAATCTTTTAAATTGAAGGCGCTGGGTTCGAAATTCAAGTCGCATTCGTTCAGTTTTTTTTTTTTTTTTTTTTGCTTTTTTTTTTTCCAAAACTCGTGTAAATACTAAGACACCTTAAAAAGACCCTCACGGAGGACATCCCTTTTAGACTTAAGTCTCAAGAGTAGATAATCGGCTTTAAATCTTACAACACAAAATAACGATTTTTTTTATTTTTATGAAGAACAAAAAAAAAAAAAAAAAAACAGGGTAATGCTTCTCCAGTTGAATAAAAAAAAAAGAGACATAGCGATGAGTAATTTGACCGCAGCTTCAGATAAAGATAGGTGATTAAAGAATACTTTTAATCTTTTTTTTTTTTTTCTTTTTTTCTTTTCTGAATATAGGTTTAATGATTTTGCGAAACGTCTGTAGTATTATAAAACGATCGCAATTTACCAATGCTTTTATTTCAAAATAAATAAATCAATCAAGTGAAACAATATATTCCACAAACATCCTAATTTTCTATGCTTGGTATTTTAAAGCTGGCGGCGAAAGTAGTTTGCTTTTAACAGCATAAATTACGCAATTGGTTTCTAATTAAAACCAATTTTTGATATGTAATAAAAAAGAATTATTTGCTTGCACAGAAGAAATATTTTTGGAACAGACGCATAATAATGAAAAACTGTAGGTTTGTTGAATTTCTTGTATAGCGTTTAATTTGAAAGCAAAGGATGTCTAATTGATCGAAAAATTTCTAAGCTACTTAATGTAATTTTAATTTCTAAATCACGAAATCTTGAACGTAAAAAAAAATAAATTAAGCTGTCTGATTTTGTTGAATAATATGTAAAGTACTGTTCAGAAAAATGCACCTAAATATTGGTGTTAAACGATGAGTACTAAAATATTTGTAAGGAAACACCCTAATTTATAAAAACACGCTGCAATTAATTCTAATCGAGTCGAAATATTTAAAAACGGTTTTTCATTTAGAAAAAAAAAAAAAAAAAAAAAAAAAAATTGCATGAGTGTAACTTAAAAGCTTAAAACGCAGCCGATCAACATAATTATGCGATGTTGCTTTCATGATGCACTCATCATTTCTAAATTTTTATACTGATAAAGAGTTATGCTTCAATATATATTAAATCGAAACAATTGCTGCGCGTTTTTGCAATTTATGGTGTTTCTCATTAATAAAGATTTTATTTATTGTTAAACTGATACGATCAGATAGTTATAAATGAAAGATATGTTAATACGTAAATGCATATAAATATGAGAGTAAAAGTAAACTGTAATTATTACATTCCTTATTTTACTAAAACAATATTTCAATTCTTTTCCTGAGGGATTGTTAGGCAATTTATACAGGGGCTAATTTATTTACCAATTAAATAACACAAAAATGGAGATCGAAAAAAAAAAAATGAAACAAGTAGTAAGTTTATTTAGAAAATTTTAAAAATGTATTACATGATTTTAAAATTGAGTTAAAAATATTGCCAACAGGTAACGCTAAAACCTGTACCTCCTGTATGACGTTTTTACGGAGAACGCGATGGAGCGAGGAATCTTTGAAAAGGCCCGTTGTAGCCCTGTAAATTTATGCACAAAAATAAAAGTTCTTTTCAAAATGAAGTATTTGTTTTACAGTTAAAATAAATGCTTTCATTTACTTAAAACTACAGAGAAAACTAAAAAAATTAGTCTAAATAATTAAGCAAGTTACTACTATACTAACACACTGATAAGTTACTTTCCAACAACAGTGATAATGCAGTAGATCAAGATATCAATTGCTACGTGGCCCAACAAGTGAGAACCGAGGGAATGAAAAGAGTTTTGGAAAAAACTTTGGAAAAGCAAACTTTAAATATAAGTAAAGAGTATTCACATTCCTAACTATCAACAACGCTGCCAACCTGGCAAAAATACGAGTAGATACTGTTCCACTAACAATTTTCTAAACTGTATCATGACGAAAGAATTGGACTAGGAACTGAAAGATCACTTCAAGTATGAATAAGTTGCATTTCCAATGCATTGAACTGGGTACGCAAAGGGCACCAAGTTCATTTTTTTATGCTGTTTTTACCGCATTCTGCAGCAATATCCCAAATGAGATCAATAAGTATACAGTAGTGGATTATGAATAACATTTACACAAATTTGTTTTGAACTGCAAAAATTCCACACGAAGCACTGTTTTATGTTACATTAGCTGTGTAATAGTAATAAATCCATCCCTCGCCAACGCATGCAACAGATTTTCTGCTGCACTTAGAAGTTTTCAAGGAGTTTTTTTTTTTCCTCAACTTCTGGTGCTTCACTATGAATAATCTCTGCTCACAGAACGATTTTTTTTTCAAAGATAAAATTCTAAATTTAAAATCTTTTGGCTTATTTTATTTTCTAAAACTTTATCTTTATGTCTTTTACACTTTCGATGTAATTAAGCATTGGTTGCGACCATATGCAGGTACTCCGCAGCACCCATGTTGGCGTTGACAAATAGTAATTAAAAAAAAAAAAAAATGCAAGGAATATTTTGGTTGTTTTCGAGGCTACCCGGAGCAGGTATTGAACATTGTACCAAAAGTGCTGATGGAATGCAATGCTCTATTGCTTATTTATGCAGTTTATAGCTTCAAATCAGTCCACTATTATCCAGCTACCCGTGAATACTGGCTAATGATAACAACAATAGGTGCCTCATCGTACTGCCATGTGATTCATTTGGACAGCTGGGCATTGCAGTAAAAATAGTCGAAAAAGACTCTCAAAGGGAAATCATTGGCACAACACTATCAAAATATACAATTTTTGGTTGTTTTATCGTTATTAGAGAAGAAATGAACCTTCTGGTCCTTTCCAATGTGGTTTTGGATGCATGCCTCTAGAAAAGTTGCAGAGATAAAGCTGGTATGACGATTTCTTAAGCTCATCATATATCAGCTGAACCGAGCAATTCACACAAGGTTTTTTTTTTTTTCTGTACATATGTTTAGTGGGAGAAATACTATTTCTGCCTGTTTTGGGAAGAGGAAATCAGAGTTGGCCAGCAACCCTCCGGAGCAATCGGTAACTAATGGAACTGGATACAGGTTTCCAGCAGCAAAATTCTAGTTATGAGGTAAAAGCCGTAGCATAGCCTCCTAAACTAGATGCCTTCCGCGTGGCTCAAAAACTTGGCAACAGTTCAAGCGGTAGACAGTGCCACCTAGTACAGATTGCGCGACTTTTTTATTCAACTGTCACCAATAATTTTAAGAAGTGATATATGAAATATATAATAGATGTTTCTTCGATTCTATTTGTCTTTTATGCATACCAAATCCCACTTTTAAAAATTTTTGGTGGCTGTTGAATAAAAAAGTCCCGCAATCTGTACCAGGTGGCGCTGTCTACCGCCAAGTTTCCGAGCCTTCCGACGGAAGGTCTCTAGTATAGGAGGCTATGGCCATAGATATGGAGAAATGTTTCTTGACTCTTTAAGGGGTAATACACAAAAGGACTCATTAAAAAGCTTCCTGATAACAGTTTTTCATTAAGTCATCAATTATAAATATAAAGTTAACTTTGCTCGTTTGCCCACAATGAACGATGCACCAAGACACACTTTTATGGAATTTACCGAAAAATTCAGAAGGGTTTGAAGGCAAATGAAACCCTACGCATTTAGAAAAGGGAAGAAATGAAAGATCAAATTCCTTTCCCGATTAAAATTACCACCATAAATTTCAGTCAGAATCTACTGCACGTGATATTTTGCAAACGCAGAAAAGGATGTAGTAGAGGGACACGTGTCCTAATTCAAGATCCAATGTTACTAAGCTGTGTCCTTTCCATCTGTAATACAGGAGGAAGCGAATGAAGCGCTTACATGATGGATTTAAAATTGGTTGCCTATAATTTATAGATGAGGCCCACTTTCAACCAGGTAGTTTTATAAACAAACAAAAATGGTGTATTTGCAGTAAAAAAAAATATCCACATTGTGACAAATTTAAGCACTGCATTCACCAAAAGTTTTCGCTTGGGGTGCAGTGCCGATACAGAAAACAACATTATTGTTCTTTTTAATTATGAGAGAAACAATTGCTAGTAAGCGGAAAGGTTCAGTTTTGGAGTAATTTGACGCCTCACAACAAACATTGTATGACCAATCAATAATTTCATATTTTATGAAGATGGGATTTGATCTTACTGTAAAAAAATGGTTTTTGCCTTTCTTAAGGAATGCTTTCGGAATACAGTCATTTCTGTGCATTTATTTCATGTGTAAAAAAATCCATAAATACTAGATATTTAATAATTTCAGTAGACACACTACAGATGGTGATTGTAAATTTCACTCTTCTTAGACTATTTGAAATCGATTATGATGGATTGCATCGACTGCTTGCAAATTTAGACAAATAGTTTATTTTATGAATTCTGTACTGAGTTTAAAAAGTACCCTGTTGGAAACATTTATAAATAATCGCGAAAATTTTGTATCAGATTTTTAATTTACAAAATAAATATATCACTTGATTATATTTACTTACCTCTCTATCTATCTATCTCCGTCTCCGAACTGTTTAATTTTAATACATAGTGATATCTTTGTAGAACACCGTGTATATTACATATGTATACATTTGTTGAATTTAAATTCAAGTTTCTGGCATACTAATATACCAAGGATTATTCTAGCTGTAATTTTTACACGGTTTTATTTAGTTTGGAATGCTGTTTATTTATGTGTGTGGCTTAAATCTAAGAACTGAATTTTTCCTCCCTTCCTATCATCCGTTATAGATGGAATTTTACATGCATGTATAGCTCCATGCATTTATTTAACATACATTTATATAACAACACATGCTCAAGTAGTTACGGACTTAGAAATGAGAGACTGGATGCCCTAGCCCTGAACTCCAGTTCATTTTTTTTTCCTTAGCTGAAATTTTACATACATGTATATTGTCTACATCTGCTGTTGTTGTTGTTGTTGTCGTCGTATGCCACTCGGAAATTCCGAGCTCCGGTAGTGGAACTGACCGGATTTTTTTTAAGGCATGAGGGGTGCGTCTTCCGTTATTTAGGAGCGCCTCATAGGGAGGAAGTACGACTTTAGCTCCAGAAGCTGGTGAAAGATGGCAGCACCAGCCAAACAACAGGAATTCGAATTTTGATCCGGATCAGATCGAGTTAAACCCATGTTCCGGTACCCCCAGAGGTATAATTTTTTATGGGAACTTGAAGGACTTTGCGACCACGACGGAGTTTAACGTGCACCAGTCGCCATTCTACATCTGCTGAATTAGAGTATTTAGTACATTTTGAAACTTTTTTTTTTAAATTTATGTCTTATATATGTGTCTTTACCCTTCCCAGATAATATGATTATATACTGCTCGTTTTTGGATGCAATTCGTAAACTATTGGGGATGATTCTATTAACCAATGAGGTTACATTGGGGCTTAAGTTGCGTTCAAATTCTAGCAACGATGCAGAGCGACAAAGTCATAAATTATAAATTATCTGAGAGTGACCCTTGAAATTTTGAACATGTTTACAATGAAGACATTACTTTTTATTGCTCTTTTACAAAAGAGACCCAAGTTCCCCATGCAATTATCGCAGTAGGAGGTGTTCAGAATTCTAATAACTCTGAATTTTGACAATAGATGGCAGCACTATGCAATTTTATGACTCTTTAGAATATAAAACTTTGATTTAAATTCATTCTTTTTATTGATATTTTAATGTGTTTTAAACGCTAAATTAATTCTTTTTTCTTTTATTATTATTTATTTTATTTATGTTTTCAATTAATTGTTAGTTATACTTTAAATAATTTCTTTTCAATTTGCTGTGAAGCAGTTATGTTTCTGCAGACCTATTCTAGTTTGTTCTTTTTGTTGTGAATTTTTGGTTGCGTTTTCTTGCGGTAAGCTAGAAGAATTCATTCTAACGTATGAGCTGAAATAAAGTCAATAATTCATGTTTGTATTCAACTCGGTTTATTTATTCAAGCTTTTATTCATTGTTTCTTAAATATGATGTTATTAATTCAATTGAAAGGAAGGTGAGTCCTTCAAATTCATTTTAAACTGATTTATGATTTACTCGTAATATAATTTAAACCAGCGATTTTTAAAACCATACAGTCCACGATTCCATTCAAAATCCCTCCATATTTTTGGCCGTCTAGAGCCGTAGATATATATATTAAATTATGAAATATTTTAGAAAAATTAATATTTTACAAACTTGAAAAAAAAAAAAAAATGTTCTAATGGCTTCGAAAATTGAAAAACTAAAAGTAAAAAGAACTATTATTCGGTCGTCAGTGACTAAATTTGAAAACAAAGCGACAAAAGCTTTGGAAGCGGATCCTTTAGACATTCAAGAAATAAAAATTTTGAAAGGTCATTTGCATGAAAGGCAAACTCGATTAGAACAAATTAACAATGAAGTTGAGGAAGTTATTTCTGATTTAGATGAATTAAAAAAGGAAATTGAAGATAATGAAAAATGGACAGAGAAGCTTACTCGTATAAAATATGAGATAGAGTCAAGATTAGAACTTTCTTGTTTTCAGAACACTAAAGTTGTAACACAGGTTAATGAAAATTCTTATTCTGTTTCGAAGCAATCTATCAACCTTCCAAAATTCGAATTGCCTGTTTTCTCTGGTAATTTGGAAGACTGGTTAAGCTTTAAGCAAATATTCGTAACCACTATTCATGAGAACACTCAGCTTTCCGATTTGCAAAAATTACAATATTTAAAAGCGTCTGTTATTGGATCTGCCAATAAGTTAATAAAAGGCTTTCCAATAACTGAAGCAAGTTATAAGGAAGCTTGGGCAACACTAATTTCTAGATTCGATAATAAAAAAAATCTAGCTTATGCCCAGTTAAACAAATTCTTTAATTCGAAATCTTTGAAACCAAATTGTCGGAAATCTATGCTAGATTTATTAGATAGCTGTAATGAAGCAATACGTAACTTGAAATGTTTAGGATTTGAATTTAATTTATTTGTGGATTTAATTCTTGTTTATAATTTGCAAACAAAATTGGATGATAATTTAAAGAAGCAATGGGAATTATCTTTAGATAGTGATTCTTTTCCCACCTATGATGAATTTATTTTGTTTCTTGAAAAACAAGCGAGAAGCTTGCAAGATATTACTGATAGTACTTATTCTAAATCTGAAAGTAAACAAAAAGTAGTATTTAAAAAATCTGTGTCTAATGCTGTAATATCTAATTCAGATATAAAATCCAATAATTCTATCTGTTCAGAATGCTCGGAATCTCATGCACTTTTCAAGTGCCCACACTTTCTTAAAAAATCTGTTGAAGATAGATGGAATATTGTGAAGGGTAAAAAACTATGCATAAATTGTTTACGTGGTAATCATTTCGTTAATAAATGTTTGATTTCGATAAAATGTCGACAGTGTAATGCTAAGCACCATACACTTCTCCATTTCGAGAAAAATAAAGTTAATTCTCCACCTGTTATTGAAAATACTAATCTCAACATTGAAAGTCCATCCTTTGTCAACTCTAGTTGTTTAACCAGTACCCAAGAGAGTTGTCAAACTTTGTTATCGACAGCTATGGTTCTTGTAAAATCAAATACTGGAAGGTTTGTGCCATGTAGAGTCATGGTGGATTCAGGAAGTCAAAAATCATTAATTTCCAGCTCTTGTGCTAAAAAATTAGGTTTACCTATGAAAACCACAAATCATAGAATCTCGGGTGTAAATAATATTGTTGCAGAAACTGCTCATTTTGAAGTTAATATTATTTTAAAGTCTTATTATAGTAATGAAATCTTTGATGTGAATGCTTTAATAGTAAATAATGTTACGGTAAATCTTCCTAATTTTGTTGTTCGAAAATCTTCATGGCCTCATTTGGAAGGTTTATCTTTAGCAGATCCTAAATTTTATGTTTCGAGTCAAGTTGAAATTTTGCTTGGTGCAGATTTATTTCCCTTAATAATTTTAGGGCAATCTATTCTGGGTCCTAAAGGTACTCCATGTGCTTTAAATTCCAAATTGGGATGGTTACTCTCGGGTGTCATACATTCAAACAATTTTCAGCATTCAAAAACTGTCCTTAGTTGCCATGCTAGAGTTCAGTTAACTTATGATCTTCAGAAATTTTGGGAAATTGAGTCCCTTCCTGATGCAACACCAATTCACAGTTCTGAAGAAAAATACACTAAAACTGTTAGACGAATTCAGTCTGGAAGGTACATGGTGGATCTTCCCTTTAAAGAAGCTCCAAATTTAGGTGACTCACAATCAAATGCTTTAAAACGGTTTTATTTGTTAGAATCCAAACTTAATAAAAATCATGAGCTTAAGGAGCAATACCATGCCTTTATGCAAGAATATATTGACTTACATCATATGGAACCAGTCCCAAATTCTGAAATTGATTCTAAAGATTATTTTTACATGCCTCATCATGGGGTTTTGAAAGAAGATAGTACAACTACTAAATTGAGGGTGGTATTTGATGCCTCGGCTAAAGAAACATCAGGCCACTCTTTAAACGACTTTCTTGAAATAGGTCCAAAGTTGCAACCAGATTTGTTTAAACTTCTTCTTAAGTTTAGAACATATTCAATAGCCTTAACCGGAGACATCGCCAAAATGTACAGACAGATATTGGTAAACCCCAAACATGTTGACTTTCAGCGAATCTTTTGGCGATTCCAGCCACATGAATCTATTGCGAGTTTCAGATTATTGACTGTAACATATGGCACAGCCTGTGCCCCATTCCTGGCTATAAGGACATTGCATGAACTAGCCAAAGATTATAGTTCAGAATTTCCTATTGCTGCGCAGTCAATTTTCGAGAACTTTTATGTGGATGATTATCTTGGTGGGTCGCATTCAATTGATGCAGCAAAACAATTGGTCAAAGACCTAAATCACGTTTTAAATCAAGGAGGCTTTACACTTAGAAAATGGGCTTCCAATGTACCCGCAGTCATTGAAAATCTACCAGAAGATCTTAAATCCACTAGGCAAAATGTAAAATTTTCCGAAGATTCCTCCCAAAAAATCTTAGGCCTAGTTTGGAATTCGGCAGAAGACTTATTGAAAATTCATTTGAATGGCATCAAATCGGTGCATACCAAGCGAGAATTGCTATCAATGATAGCTCAAATCTTTGATCCTTTTGGGATTCTAGCTCCAACCACGATCATGTTAAAAATCATGATGCAAGAGCTTTGGAAAGATAAGTGTGCTTGGGATGATCAAATCCCAGATTCCATTTTGAAAACTTGGCAAGAATTTAATTCTCAAATTGAACTCTTAAAGTCCATTGGCATACAAAGATATCTGAACTGTGAAACATCTCCAGAGAGCCACATAGAGATCCATGGGTTTTGTGATGGATCTGGCAAGGCCTACGCTGCAGTGGTATACCTTCGGACACTATCTTCTCTAGGTGAGATTTCAGTTAACTTTGTCGCTGCAAAAACCAGAGTTAATCCTTTAAAACATGTCACGCTTCCGAGAATTGAGTTATGTGCTGCATTCTTGCTTGCACAATTAAGTTCCACAATATTAGAATCTTTAACCTTTAATGTAAATAAAATTTATTTGTGGTCCGATTCACAAATTGCTTTAAATTGGATTGAATCTCCTCCAACCAAAGGAAATCAGTTCGTAACAAATCGAGCAAACAAAATCAAATCACTTGTCCCACAAGCAGTGTGGACTTATGTTGAGAATTCGTCAAATCCGGCAGACTGTGCCTCAAGAGGCATTCTACCGAAGAGTCTTTTGCATCACAAATTGTGGTGGCTTGGGCCTGAATGGCTTAGTGCTAGTGTCAAGTTACCATTATTCCTAGTCAAATCTTCAAATGTTAAGTCAAAAAATTCTGAAGAAAATTTAAGTCACGTTGCAACATCTAGTCATAAAGCCTTTCCTGATTTTCTACTCAAATTCTCTTCTTTTTCAAAACTTTGCAGAGTCCTTGCATTGTGTTTGAGATTCATTTATAACATTCGTAGTTGTAATCGTAATTCTAGACGTATTGGACTTGTCAGTACGCCTGAAGTTTCAAGTGCTATTACACATATTCTTAAATTGATTCAAGAACAAGAGTTTTCGGTGGAGCTGAATTTGCTCAGGAAAAATCAACCTTTACCAACCAACAACAAATATTTATCCTTAAATATATTTCTAGATGATCAAGGTTTAATCAGAGTTGGCGGACGGTTGTCCAGACATCAGTCACTTAATCAAGATCAGAAATATCCAGTGCTTTATCGAGAAATCATTTCATTACAAAATTAATTGTTGAGCAATATCATAAAAAACATTTTCATGCTGGTGCACAACTGATTCTTTCCCTAATTAGACAAAAGTATTGGATACTAAATGGTCGCTCTTACATTCGTCGAATTCTAAATGAATGTATTTTGTGCAAACGTTTGAAGAAACAAACTTGCCAACAAATTATGGGTGAGTTGCCAGTCGAACGTATAACTCCAACTCGACCTTTTTCAAAGGTGGGACTAGATTTTGCTGGCCCACTCATCACTAAACCAAATGTGCCTAGATCTAAAGTTAAATTGAAGTCATATATTTGTGTTTTTGTCTGCATGTGCACAAAAGCGGTGCACCTAGAAGCTGTTTCAGATTTATCTTCATCAGCTTTCTTAGCATCCCTAAAACGATTCTAGGGAAGGAGGATTGCCATCAGACATATTCAGTGACAACGGAAAAAATTTCTGGGGAGTTGCTAACTATCTTAAGCAACTATTTCGAATCATTCGTTCTGAAAATGTTCAAAATTTTGCTACCAGCAACTTCATCAATTGGCATTTTATCCCACCATATTCCCCCCATTTCGGTGGACTGTGGGAAGCTGCTGTTAAATTGACGAAAAGTCATCTAATTAAAGCTTGTAAGGCTACCATTCTAAATTTTAAAGAGCTTACTACTCTTTTATGTCAAATAGAAGCCTGCTTAAATTCCAGACCATTAACGCCACTTTCTTCAGATCCATCCGATTTTAGAGCCCTCACTCCCGGACATTTCCTGATAGGAGTTCCACTCCTTGAGATTCCTGAAAGTGGAAATTCACCAAATCTCACTTTATCTTCTCGTTGGACTCTAATCCAGCGAATGAAGCAAGACTTCTGGAAGCGATGGTCTAGAGACTATCTACATCACCTGCAAAATCGACCTAAATGGTTCACTCCACGAACTGATCTTCAAGTTGGGGACTTGGTTGCTATTCATGATTCACAATCTATTCCTCTTCAGTGGAAGCTGGGTAGAATTATTCGTACCTATCCAGGACCTGATAATAGAGTTCGTGTAGTCAGCATTTGGACTCAGAGTGGTGAAATTCAACGCCCTATTGCTAAAGTGACACTCCTTCTCCCGGTGGGGGAGAATGTTCAGAATTCTAATAACTCTGAATTTTGACAATAGATGGCAGCACTATGCAATTTTATGACTCTTTAGAATATAAAACTTTGATTTAAATTCATTCTTTTTATTGATATTTTAATGTGTTTTAAACGCTAAATTAATTCTTTTTTCTTTTATTATTATTTATTTTATTTATGTTTTCAATTAATTGTTAGTTATACTTTAAATAATTTCTTTTCAATTTGCTGTGAAGCAGTTATGTTTCTGCAGACCTATTCTAGTTTGTTCTTTTTGTTGTGAATTTTTGGTTGCGTTTTCTTGCGGTAAGCTAGAAGAATTCATTCTAACGTATGAGCTGAAATAAAGTCAATAATTCATGTTTGTATTCAACTCGGTTTATTTATTCAAGCTTTTATTCATTGTTTCTTAAATATGATGTTATTAATTCAATTGAAAGGAAGGTGAGTCCTTCAAATTCATTTTAAACTGATTTATGATTTAATATAATTTAAACCAGCGATTTTTAAAACCATACAGTCCACGATTCCATTCAAAATCCCTCCAGGAGGTTTGTCAGAGGAGAAAACTGTCTTCCAGCTTCGCGACGACTCAAATCACATATCAGATAGATTTGAATAGAGACCGCCTTTGTCGCCCTACTGTTGCCATTGTTTGAACACAGCTTAAAAGTTTGGTTGGTTGGTTGATTGGATGGGTTTTACGTCGCACTAGTGCTGCGCAGTGGGCAATCAGCTTAAAAGGAAATAGCTGAAAAGAAGTAAGCATTTTATCATTTCTCTCACTTCTATTTTGATAAAATCACAATAGACCGGACGCATTAGCGACAATTCCTCCGCAATACAATAAAGGAGATGCTTTGATGGATGAGTGTTATACTCTCTCCAAACTCTCCACATTTGAGCGGATTACTCATAGCGCAGTACTAGTGCGACATTAAACCCAACCAACCACATTTGAGTGGATCTACATAGATGCCAACATTTTAATTTATTCCGGAGTATTTTTAGCCCCGCCTTTATTCCATACCACTTATTTTTTAACAGTAATTTTTTTCTTATTTTATCGAAGTTATATATTAAAGAAAATTTTTCTATAAATAAAGTGGTGCGAAATAAAGGCGGGACTAAAAATACTCCAAAACATATTAACACTTTCGCGACCGCAGGTTTTTTGTCTTTTTGATAGTATGTTTCGCCTGTGGGCGTTATTTTTTCAAGCAACATTATTTCAGAACAAGGTTTTCTATATCCTTACATTTATATTATATACGGATATACATAATAATTATACGTTTTTCAATGAAAGTATTTGTATCCACAGTATTTTGATTGTATAAATACGAATATAGGAAATATTTTTAAGAAATATAGCAACATACAAATTACAAAAGAAACGCCCGCTGGCGGAGTTACAAATTTCCAAATGACGTCAGCGGTCGCGAAAGTGTTATAATGTTGGTACCTATGGATCTGGCTGCGATCCGAAAATAAACAGTACTTTTATTTATAATATAAACATCAACGCTGAAAATATATGACTTACAGTCTATGGAAAATTTTGTTCAGTTCGTAACTCATATCCACGAACAATATGCTTACTCTCACCAACAGTCAAAAGTTGTTCATAATTTTGTGCGTTATGCTTGCATATTGTATTTATCAAATATTATATATATAAATATGTTTAATTTCATTCATTTATTTATTTTGTATTTAAAAGTATTCCTTTCTAAAACTTACTGTAAATTTATTCACATAATAAAGAAATATTTGTTCAGATTTACGCTTGCAGTATTGCGAATGTTCGAAAACATTTGTGATATTTTTAGAAGAGTTTTTCTACATTACTGATACGATTAAATAAGATGGAAAATACTCTTTGAAAATAGTGGTAGAAGAAAGCATTAAATTTATCAACTACTGTGTAAAAGAAATGATTTTATTAAACTCATTTGTATGCATAATTTCGTTTTTCGTATAAACAGGATTAATGTCTACATTTTTATGCAAAATGTTGCATGTAATATGCCAGAGATCCATAGTTTCATATATCATGCATCTATAGCCACAGTCCGATCATGAAAATTTAGAGACCTGTGCGTAAATGTACTTCAGATTCCGACCGCAGATTATGATATTTTACCAAATTGTGAATGGCTTGCATTAGAGTACTAGGCACATACTAGGCGAGTCGTATTAACCCTGGACGATATATTTAACGCCCTAGCCCGCCCGTTCCCGCTCTTCGATGTCTTTTTCTAGTCAATTTTGTCATTTTATTACTCGAGGGGAGTAAATTCTCATGATGGGTATCTTTCAAAAGATCTCGCCAATACCTTTAAAATGAATGGTTGAACCATCGATCTGCGATAATTTAAAACAAAGATACCGATTATTTTTACTTTTAACGAAAAAAAAAAAAAAAAAAAACTTAGAAAAAAAATCACTTTTTTTTTTTTTTTTTTTTTTTTTTTTTTTTAAATATTGAGAATAAAATGGATTTTTTTTTTAAATATTTGGTGTTATACTACTTGTCTAATATGGAAATCGTCTGCCTTATCATAAAAGATAATTTTTTTAAATAATAATTTTAATAAATTATTTAAAAAAAAAAAACAGAATTATTTTTTAATAACCGAATTAAATTTTATATACATCTAGGTGCATTAATGAAACGGGGGGTTGAGGGGGGTGGTATCCCCCTCACACAAAATTATTTATCATATAAAACTCTTCCGAAGCCTAATTTGAATTGTTTAACATAGGTTTACATAACATCGATATCTTACCTCTTAATCTCCAACCTGTATTTATAGTATTAAATTTCAGGGTAAGAGAAAGTCGTGTGAGTGACACACCAGATTATTATTTTTTAATTAAAGAAAAAGAATTGAACATAGTTACCACCAATTCTTTATTTTTCTGTAGGAATATCTGTTGGTAGCTGGCGGTCAAAAGGAATTTAACAAACATGTTTCCGTTTTTTTTCGTAGCTGGGTTCTCGAAGTTTTCTTTACTTCTAATTTTTACATTAGATTTCTTTTTCTAAGAGGAATTTTGAGTCTTAATAGAGTTGATTTCAGCCCATGGACCGTCTTTAATATCAGGTCACTTAGGGAAAACACTTTCACTGAGTAATTGTGAACAGTTACCGTAATCTATTCAGTACGAGAGAAACATCAGTTACACGCAAAGCAGCTGTTATTTTTATAATACTGTGGAATCATAGTTTTCAGAAACACTCTGCCCAGCAGTATCCCAGAGCTGCAACTTATTAAGTTCATCATCCACCTCACTTGCTTTTGCCAAAAACCTATTTCATTAGCAGCTTCAGTACGCATCGAAATTTTTCTCCCACAAAATCAGAAAATGAAACATGTTTTCCCAATCACCAATAACAATAATCTTGAATATTCCTTATGACATAGTTGATATACGTAAGGCTTTTCTCCAGTATGTGTGTGCGACTGTATGCCCCCATTTCCTTTCTAATCAAAAAGAAAGCCTTTATAGTATATTTCACATCAGTAAGGCCTTACTCCTGAATGAGTGCTTGGATGTGGATGTATATCTCAACTTCCTTTTTGAGAAAAACCCTTTACAGCTTAATTCACAGTTGATCTTATAAAAGTGTGCAGCTTTCGAGTAAGAAATTGCGTTAAAAGGGGCCAATAGGGCCCTTTTGCAAGGGCCGAAGCCCTTCACATAAAATCTTGACTTTACTCCATGCACAAATATTATTTTACTACTACCCAACTGAGAAAACGCGCCAAAACCAAGTGATGCTACCACTGCCTGTTGCCACTATAAAAAACTAAACTCTGTGTCCAAAACATAACCCGAGCCTAAAAACCAATCAGAAATCTTTCATCTCGCAGCTTAACCCGAACTTCACTTTCTCCTCGCCAAAAACTGACTCATGACCCATGGAGAAAAGGTGACTCATGACTCTTGAATGAAAAGGTCAAAAGTATCTCTTTCGTCCCCTCTCGTATACTGATTAAACGGGGAGTGAAATATGCTATATTTTCTTTGAAGGCTGGTACATGTATTAAAAAAGTAGAATCTTTCTCGCTATACGCTTGATTTTATTTTATTATATTTTCTGGATTAATTTTCTAGAGTAAAATCTTGAATTCAAAGCCAATAGACTTAATTCAAGTTTTCTACACAATTTTCTTAAAAAAAAAAAAAAAAAAAAAAAAAAAAAAAAAAAAGGCTGAGTTATTAATTTTTTATTAGCTAAAATTTTTAAAGAAGTTTTTGTTATGAAATACTTCATAACAACACTCTCCGTCTTCGAGAAAAAAATAGTTGGATCAAGTTTTTTTTTTTTTTTTTAAATAAAGTCAGACCAATTCCTAAAAGAAATCTTTAACCGACCACCAAGAGGCCAGGTAGCCAAATGCTTAGAACTGGAATATGCCCGCATGAATTCGGCCTAATATTCTGCCAACATAAACTTCCCACGAAAAAAATAAGCAATCTATTTTAAGCTCAGAAACCTATTTAAAATTAATTACACAAAATTTGAAATCAAAACTCCAAAATTTCTATTAGTACAATCAGCATGTGATGAAACCCATTCACGCCCACTGCCAAACAAAACAAGTATAAACAGAGGATAGAAAGTATGACACACATATGGAGCTCCAAGCAGGTAAGGCAAAGTATAGATTGTATAGCAGACCAATAATATATAACCGAGGTGTATTTAATTTTTATTAAGGTGAAGATTAAGCTATGTGAGAGTCCATTTTGTATGTTAGTAAAATAGATAGAATATTTCTTTTACCTTTAAAATTTGTAATAGTAATTAAAGTTAAAACTAGTTTTTTATCTTTTTGACTGTTAGTCAGTTTTGTGTTGAACTAATTTCATAAAATTGACACTCATTTGTTAATTTTTTTAATTGTTATTTTATTATGAAAATCGCTGCCCACGCTTTTTTTTTTTTTTTTTTTTGACATAAAGGAACAAGAAAAAGTAGTTCGATCTTTGCTGTTTTTCCTGATTTCATTAATGACTTTTGGCAAACAAATTTCTGTATACCATTTAGCGTTAACAGTTTTTCGATCCTCTAAAGGAATGGTTGCGATATGTACTGTAAGACCGAAGAAACAAGCAGTCATTTTCTCGGAAGTGTTTCGTGAACGAACAACTTTCGTAGGATTCGGTTCATCCGGAAACATCCAAACAGTGGATTGTTGTTTAGTTTCCGGCTGATACGAATATATCCAAGTTTCATCACCTGTAACGATGTTGGATACGCATTTTGCTGTTCCCAATTTGAATTTTTTTAGCATTTCCTTACATCAATTTACACGAGCCTCCTTTTGAGCTTCTGTCAAATTGTGGGGATCCATCTGGAACAAATCTTTTTAACAGATAAATGTTCCAGCAAAATGGGATGTATTACAGTCTGTTATATGCCAACGAATGCCGAAGCAGGACACTTTGGTCCCGCCGTTTTGGTCCCGCCACTTTGGTCCCGCCATTTTGGTCCTGCCGTTTTGGTCCCAAGGAAATTTTGGTCCCTGGCCATTTTGGTCCCGAGACATTTTGATCCCGCTGATTTTTTGCTATTTTTTAAATATATATCAGTTTTTAATAAGATAGCCTATTTGTTGATATGGGAAAATTGAAGTGCTCTTAGAATATCTTTAATTAAAGAATATCTCATAGGTAAATACATAAATTTTCGACATTATGATTGCTTCGTAGCCATTGAGATTCGGAGAATTTTGTTTTGATTTTTTACGAACATTTAATATATTTAATTTTCTTTTTCTATGCAAATGCACTTTCTTTTCTCTTCTCTCTCTCTCTCTCTCTCTCTCTCTCTTTTTTTTTTTTTTTTAATTGAGATTTTTTTTTCATTTGATTTCTATTTAACTTACTTTAATTGTAATTTGATTTTTAATTTACTATTAGTGACAAATTTTTGTGATTTTAAAAGTATTGCTAACATTAACAACAGTACCTTCTTATTAAAAAAGAATCCCCATTTGAATATATTTATTAATAAAGTCTGAATGAATTTAAAAATAATAAAATACAGAATTTTGTTTAAAAAAAGGAAAAAAGAAAGAAAGAAACCTTAGGAAATTAAATATAATTTGCTTTTAGTGACAAAATTCTGTTTCTTTCAAAGAATTAATTATTGACCTGTTCCCGTCATAGACTCTTCTTCATAAGCATAAGATTATGATCATTTCTGAAGTTTTTGAATTTACATATGAATTTATTATATATAGTATATATATATATATATGGTAAGTGTACCAATAATTGACACTTTTAGAACAATCTCTGATGTTTTTAATGTTCTAGTCATCAGAAAATATTTTTAGAAATCTTAAGTTAGTAATACATATAGTATGAAAGACATTCAGACCCACATATATGTTAAAATATATACATTTGATAACAATTATTTTTTTATGAATTTTTATTCGACACCCACTCAATGTTCCAGTAATTGAACTGCCAGTTTTTCATTTTATCAGTAATTGGCCCCCTATGTTTCAGTGTTTGGCACTGCTAGTTATTCATTTTACCAGTTATTAGCACCCTATGCTCCAGTGTTTGACATAAAATGTTAAAATTCTTATATGTAAAATATATGATTTTATTATTTTTCTTATTTATTAATTATTTCGGGATAGATGTCAATTACTGGAGCATGCCAATCACTGGAGCACCTACCTTATATATACATATATATGTGCGAGAGAGAGAGATACGTTTCATTCGATTTGATTGTGATTTAATTTTTATCATTAATCTAAGAGGAATTTATTTCAAAATCTGTGTTATATTAATAATAATAATAATAAAAAAATGCATGTTTGTTTGTCCGTGATATTTAATTATGTTAACCATGCATATATGTGTATAAATTACTTTTCTTTCAATTACAATGATTTTATTTTAAAAATGAAAACTGTAAGTAGTCCAATATTTAATCAACTGTGCACATCAAAGTTTGTAAAATGTTGATGCACAATATTTTATCTTTTTAGTTTAATCTTATGTTTTAAATAATAATAATAATAACAATAAATAAATATATCTGTCTGATATGACTCTGTGACTAAAAACAATGCCCGCAATGAAATCTCTGAAGCACTTTGGGATTCATTTCACACCTGTTTCTCCAACAGACAATTAAAAGGAATTTAACTGTTTTGTTTCAGCGCATTTGAAAAGAAAAAAAAAAAAAAAAAAAAGGGGGGGGGGGTGCGCTTCTAATTGACATTTTCTTAAACAATATTGTAAGGGATTATAAGGAAGGAAAAATGCTTTAACAATTCTGTGTCATGTATAACTATATTTGTGTTTGACAAATGTATCCCGATCGGCAGAGAAGAAAATGACTAAGTTCAGCAGATCTATACAAATTAAATCCCGAGATCATTATTTAGGTTCCACGTACTTTCTTTTATTATTAAACTCTAACATTTAGAGAATGCTTGGATAAAGCATCGATTTCCTATAAATTTTGTATTCGAACACTCTAAATTTGAACGTGATATTTAAGAGCCGCATTACAGTGTTTTATTTCTAAAAACTTGTATTTTATTTAAACTAAAATTTTCAGGACTTTAATAAATTAACAATGCTTAGATCTTCGCTGATATCTAATACCCTTTATCATTCAGAATTCACTCCGAAATAATAAATTTTCTGTTCCATGTGTCCTATAGTTACACAATTTTCAACAAAGGTTGTAGATATTTAACTCTCCAGTTGTAAAAACTCGTCTAAGTTCTCTTTTGACCGAACTTCCTTCATGTATTTGCTGTTCTTTTTCCTTTATCGTACAAAGAAAAAATCGAAATCACAAATTTTGAGACGTTTTTTCAGTTTTATTTGTTACTACAACTTTCTGTTGCAAAATAATAATAATAATAATTATGATAATAATTTTGACTTTTCCTACTCCCTTGTTTTCAAGTCAAATAACAAGAATTAGAAATATGAAAAAAGAATTTCGCTTTTTTTCTGTAATAGGGGAAAGTTGGATAAAACGGGATAGTCGGACAAAACGGGATACGTCGCCTAGGGACCCAGCTAGTACTGCTATCGAGCGGATGACGACAGAAACTTGTTCTCGGCCATCATTACATCATTCTCAGTTTGTCCCGTCTCGAGACCACTAGTTGATGGAAAGTTGTAGTTCTTAGAACTTTTTTATTCTGTTTTCTTGGAACTTTCTACATTTACGTGCGTTGTTTTCTACATTATTCTGCCTACATATATGGGAATACAATTCCGGTGAATATTACATTTGATTAAGCATTTATTAACGAATATTCTCATGTGTAGTCTATCTAATTTTTCTTTCACATTTAGGCAGCAGCCATGTTTATTTTGAAAAGTGTCGGAGTTGGACAAAACGGGACACTTATGAGTTGGATAAAACTGGATACAGTTTTTTATATACTTTTCTCAAGGGAGATCGTAGGAGTAGACCAGCCAACAAACCTATCAGGAGACAGCCTACGGACAGACCAACCTGCAACATCCTCAGGGCAGAAAGGATTAGAACTCTCTTGTTATCGACCTAAGCTACTCTTTTCCGTCTCTCCAAAGTTTGTTCTGCCTGTACCTCAAGTAAAAGGATCTCGCCCAGAAAACAAGGCTGATAAGAGAAAAAAGAAACTGTAGCAATAACATCATCTTCATATAAGAGTGAGTTAAAAATGGAAGAAATAGAAATGATGATAAAACTACAAGAAAATTAAAGAAAAGGCTGCTATGAAATCCTTCTAGAAATTCCAAAAAGAAATTTATAAGAAAAGGAAATGGAAAAGAGGAAGAAAAAGAGCTACCAGGTCCAGCCAAACCTAGAAGTAGGCCTATAAAAGAATGCCTAATCCTGATGTTAAAAGTCAAAACATAGAAAAGTTTAATAAACCTTCAGCAAGCAGCCATGAATGCATGTCGTCATTGTCTGAAGATGAAACAGAGGGAGAAGAAAGCTGCATATATTGTAATACACTGTACGTCTATTCCAAGGCTGGTGAAGGTTGGATACAATGTTCTGGATGCCAAGAATGGGCCCACGAAGCGTGTTCCAATGCCTTTTTATGCGACTTTTCTTCTGCTATAGGCCTAAATAAAAGGTCTTCTTTCCCATTTTCTAAATAAAAACATTAAAAACTTTTATTTTAAGTCTCTGATTACCGAAGACATTGTTCTTTCAAGTGGAAATTTTGCTTTACAGTTTTCTGTCAGTTAATTGTGCTCTTCAGTTAGTTTTACACAAAAAATTAAACATTGTAATTCCTATCCCGTTTTATCCAACCCAGGTATGCTAAAACGGGATGTGTAAGAGTTTGGTAAATACTTTTTTTTACTATTTTACAATCATTACAAAATGGCGACCAAAATGGACCAAAATGGCGGGACCAAAACAGCGGGACCAAAATTTCCTCGGGACCTAAGTGGCGGGACCAAAACGGCGGGACCAAAGTGTCATGTACCCCAACGAATGCTTCTGTCTCACGATACGTGACATACCGATCTTCTTCAATCATCTTGCGGACAGCATCGATGTTGTTTGGAATCACTAGCGATTTTGGTCGTCCTTCACGAGATTCATCACTGACTGACGCACGACCACAACGAAATTCTGCAAACCAATTGTAAACAGTCTTTTCTGGTGGTGCTTCATTACCAAAAGTTTCACGAAGTGATACTATGCATTCTACTCGAGTAAGGCCTTTCTTAAAATCATAAAAAATCATCCAATGGAAACCTTCACGAGTTACTTGCATTTTTTTTTACTCACTTGCTTCTTTTAAACACTCACTGTAAACAAAATGCACAGACAATTTCTAAGATGCCACTAATTCCAAGATAAAGAAAATGCATTCTACTCGAGTAAGGCCTTTCTTAAAATCATAAAAAATCATCCAATGGAAACCTTCACGAGTTACTTGCATTTTTTTTTTACTCACTTGCTTCTTTTAAACACTCACTGTAAACAAAATGCACAGACAATTTCTAAGATGCCACTAATTCCAAGATAAAGAAAATGTGAATTTTACAACTATCATGAAGACAAATTTCAGTAGCGCCTTCTATTGGTCGTTTGTAAAATCATAAATAGCAACCCTCGTACCTAGCGTATTTTTATCATTTTTATTAATTTTTTATTACTATTCTTGTTATTGCATCAAATCTTGATAATTTCAATTTTTCAGTGCTTATTTTTCTCATGCTCTTCAACTGCATGTACGACTTTTATTATTATTATTATTATTATTATTCTGTTGTGATTAAATTAATGCAAAGTTTGCTTTATTAAAACCCCGACATATTTTTTTTTTTTTTTTTAGGAATATGTAATTTTCTATTGGAAGAACGCTAGCTCGCAAATTATAAAATATTAGTAAATATTATTTTCTACAAAATCTCTAACTTTCAACTGAATTTATAGATTCGTGAACTGTGAAATCATAACAACTAGACATA
>OZ005657.1:127792673-127830173 GCA_963930645.1 Salticus scenicus | reverse complement strand
CACTATTTTTTATGTATTCTAAAAAAAATGACTACTCTTGTCTACTAACACATAAATAATCAACAAAACTTGCGCTAATTTGCAGCGAAGTTGTTCATCTTCCGATCCTAAGTGTTGCAATTGCGGCAAGGCCGCAACAGGATAAAATGATGACCGAAGTCACCATATCTGACGTGAAGACCAAGAAAATGTAGTTTTTTCCTTCTGTTTATTACCCTCTCCCCCGCTACATATTTGCTCTTCATCCTCTTTTATCCGAGAGAAGGGCAGTGGGGATGAATCCCCATCCTTCCCTGAAGCAATCAGGATCTATCATGCCAGACGCTCCTCTCTCATCACTAAAAGTGGGTGAGATCCAGGCGCTATGTGACAGCAAGCTAGTGGCTTGTCACCCTCTCGGATCCCGTTATCGAGCTTGTCATTAAGTTACGTGGCCTAAATGGGACGTTTATGATGCAGAAGTTGGAAATCTCACGTACTCTCTTAATAGTTTACTAACTTTTTATCACGTAATTGCTAAAGAAGAAAACATTTCAGCAACGGATTACTTCGATTCAATTTTTCTTGTCTTTGACTTTTTAAGTTTTATGGTTCTATTAAATGGATCGATTTAATCGTGTTTATTTTATAATGTATTTTTTAATTTTTTTCATACATTTTATAACTTTTTATGTTAATTAAATGGGTGCAAAGTAAAAAAAAAAAAAAAAAAATGCAATTACTTTTTTTTGGTTTGATGCAAATTATTGAAGTTTATATATGTGTGTGTGTGCGTGTGTGTGTGTGTGTAAATTTGTATGGTTGTCAGCGGAAACGACACCAAACATTTTTCTCATATAATTCACAATATTCTTTATTTCTGTATGATAATAATCGAATTGAGTAATAATTTGTTGAATATTAAAATTAGATGTCATTTAAAATTATCTATTACTCATAAAATATTATAAAGCAGAGTCGTTAACAATACTTGTTTACAAGTTCTTTATAAAGTGAATCATCGCAAGTACATATGTAAGAAAATGAAATGCTTAACAAATAATAGAAAATTTATTATAAATATAAATTATATATATATATATAGATGTTATAAAATGTTTAAATGGTTTATTTATATATAAATCGTTCAAAAAAAAAAAAAAAAAAAAAAAAAAAAAGAAAGAAATAAACAACTAAAATAAATAAATTAAATAAATAAAAAAAAAATGATCCTTCTTTTAACAGCATATTAAAAATTAATTTTTTAAATAAAGATTTTCAAAGAATATTATAAATTTTTGGATTAGTAACTCTAGCTTTATTAGGTAAACTGACATTAATGCATCGACCTTTCTAATGAGAATGTAAAATATCGTAGAACAAAAATGTTTAGAAAACTTATTTTTAGATACATATATCAATACTGGATTAAAAGTTTTTTTTTTTTTTTTTTTTTTTTTTTTAATATAAATTTTCGAATTTTCAGCCAACTGAAATCAAATGAATTTGAATTATACAGCCTTTTTATCTGTCTTGTAATAGATTAATTAAAAATATCTAAACACAAATGTCTGACTTTACTTTATTGAAGTATTTCTTTGCTCAAACTACGATTTAAATTATAACAAACTATAGTAGAACTAGAGATTAGGAGACTCAATGTCCTGTTTGCGTCCAATTTGTATTACTCATTGATAAGATCATTTTTATTCAGTTCAACAGAGAGAGAGAGAACGAACGAAAGAAAGCAAACAGAGATGGTTGATAAAATAATCTGAAACTTTCGAATTATAACAAACTAGTATATCTACAGATTAGGAGACTCAATGCCCTATTTGTATTACTCATTGATAAGAAGGTCATTTTTATTCAGTTTAACAGAGAGAGAGAGAGAGAGAGAGAGAGAGAAGACAAACAGAGATGGGTCACAAAATAATCTGCAACTTTGGAATTATAACAAACTAATGGATTACAGATAAGGAGACTCAATGTCCTATTTGTATTATTCATTGATAAGATCATTTTATTCAGTTCATCAGAGAGAAAGAATGGGGGCAAACAGAGATGGGTGGCAAAATAATCCTGAAACTTTCGAATTTACACGTTTGGTCGAATATCTAAAGGCAAAAAAAAAAAAAAAAAGATATATTCTCTTGGAATTTCGTGGATTGTGGCTTTATAAAGAATACGTTATATTAAAAAATACAATATATACATTAAAAAAAAAAAAAAAAAAATAGGTTTGCTAAACTATGGAAATTTATTATAAAATTAGATCACAAAATAGACCTTTTCTGTAGTAACGAGATAAAATCTATGAACATTGATACAGATTTTATGTGGTGAGTTTCTGTTTTGCGTACGGAAAACTTGTTATAAAAGCAGTACTGAGAAATGCTTAGTTTGTACTTCTTACAGTGCGGTTTCAGGGCTGAGAGATAACATTATCGCGTGCTATGCGGTGGACCCTGGTTCGATGCAGACTGGTAGAAATGGGAAAAATTATTTCGAGCGAGGTTTTTTTTTTTTTTTTTTTTTTTTTTTTTTTTTTTTTTCTTACAGTGTACCCTACGGAAAGAAATCTGTTGGATTACAAAATTTTCTGTGTTGTTTTCTAATGAAAAGTTCTGTTAAAGTATTTTTTCATAGCATACAGATATTTTCTGGCGACTTTGCTGTCAGAAATTTTCTGTAATATAACCCTTCCCCCTCCTCTTTTTTACGATATGTTCACCGAAATTTTTGTCTCGGAGGCAAAAAGATGACCAGTAAAAAAAATAAATGTTTGGGCGTGTCCTCTTAAAAATAACGGTTGAAATGCGTTACTGTAAAGTCTTTTTATTATTAGTATTCATTTCTACATGAATAGCACGTATATTGATGGAGATATAAATGTTTCTTTAGTAACATCCACAATTTTTTGTACATAATTCTCTTTATAACACGTTGAGTTTTCTCACCAATGTAATGTTATTTTTAGAAAACCTGGTGATATCATAGTAGAATGAACAAACTGCAACCAAAATGTGAAAACATTACACATCCAATGAAATTAAACATATTTACTAAATAAATTTGACCGACGAAAGAGTTACCAGAATTTCTTTTTCATAATTTATCAGCGAAAATAAATTACTCTGGAAAAAAAGAAAAAAAAAAAAAAAAGCTGGAAATATCGTACTGTAAATATTTTCAGAAAGATATTGTCTTTAGAATTAATTGAATTCCGAGAAACACAAAAGAGAAATAAAATTATAAGGGTTTTTTGAATTAATATCATCAATATAGTGTGACATTGATTCAAAATAAAAGGGTAGGTGAAACCCGTTATAATTTTATTTCTCCTTTAGAGTACTTGAAATTTATCTAATTTTATCGACGATATTTTTCTAAAATTTCTAAATAATTTCTTGAGGGTTTATTTATTTATTTATTTATTTTTCAGGCTGAGTGTATACATTTCGACAACAAATTATGAAAAATATATATATATATATCACGCTTGCGCATGCGCAGTTAAAAATTATTTAGTAAAAATGCTCATATTTCATCAGTTATTTAATATTTTTACATTCTAATTGTACTATGTTGTGTTTGTCATAGTATGCCAAGTTTTATAAAATGAGATTGAACTGGTTTAAAACCTTTGCATGTTAGTAACAACAACAACCAAAAAAAAAAAAAAAAAAAAAGGGAAATTTCTCTAAAATGTATACATATATAAGGGCTCCTTATTATCATTGGCCAGCAAATGATGAAATATCATGTGAAAATAAAGCTGTAGTCATCGAAGAAGTTCGCTCCGTAGACTGTAGTGATTCGAAATACTTTGGTGCAGTTCTGCACCATGAACAACAACAGGCAGTATATACCAGTGGCGTAGCGTGACATTTGAATCTGGGCATGCTCTGACGTCAACTATGGAAAAAACACTACTCATCAAGGCGATATCATTTCATCAAATTTAAGCTCGGATTTTTCCATTTTCTTGGTTGGTTGATTGTAGGATTCATGTCCGATTGACTGTACTTGGATCCCAGGCCAATGGGTGGAATGCCGTCCGTGGGAGTCTTTGTAAGAGGTTCTAGCCAGTTTTACGCGAGTTTCGTAGAAAACCACGGAAATCTATGAACGGCTCGGTTGATGAGTGCGACCTTTGATCGATCCCGACACTTCCCATCTACCAACTTTGAGCGCAAACCCGCTCAGTCGCTGGTGGGCTTCAATTTCTTGGAATCTTATATAAAATTTTACATACAAATTTTGTCCCTTTAACTTTAAATCATACATCTAAAGGACTCTTATATTAACTTATTGAAGGCCGCTTCACTAATAGCTGTATTTAAATGAATTTTCAAAAAAATTTAATCACAATTTTTTATATCACTTTAGAAATAAAAAATTAAAAGAAAAGACAGACAAAAGGAATAGTGGGAACCGGAAAGAAAAAATCAATTAAAATCGCAGAAAACTTGGCTTTAGGCTCTCGCTGCGTTCTGCTGTGTCTTCCACAACCGCAGAATGTCGGACTGAAGACCCCACTGCTAGTAGCAGAGCCTTAAGGGAGCGCTTGACTGTAGGTGCTTATCTGACCTCTGATAGTTCTTATACAAGAAGTAAATTGTTACAATTTTTAATAAAGTTAAATATTTTATAAGTTTAATTCTTTCTATCATATTACCATTTGATTTCGAGAAAAACAATGCATTAAAAATAATAAGCGTTACTCTTCAAAAGGATGTATGGCGCCTTTACATAAACAAATATTTTTGAAAACGCAACTATTATGTGTATTTTTTTTTTTTTTTTAAGAAAGAAAGAAAGAAAAAAGAAAGTTTCGCTCAGGAAAAGATATAACTAAATTAAGAAAGTGTTTCTTGTTCAAAACTAACGTTAAAAAAAAAAAAAGAAAGAAAAAGAAGCAGTATTAAAATTTTATTATATAAAAACTATTTAATGGCATGGCTTAATGTGAAAGAATGAAAAATAAATAGAATAGCGATCTTTACTAAGGAATGCAGATGAAAAGAAAAACACACAAATTAGATAAAATTTAATAAAATAAAGCAGAAAATTTAACGGAACATTCCAAAATAAATAAACAAATAAAATAATTAATTTAAGAAATTCAGGTTCGAAAATTAAGAAAAGAAAAGAAGCAAAAAAAGAAAAAGGAAAAAAAAAATCTATGCACACCTGCAAGATCAAAGCTACGCATCTGCCAATTTTTTATAGATCTGCGATCAGTGACCATCATAGCGCATACAGGCACACATAAAAAAGACATTAGGAAAAAAAAAAAAAAACTTTTTCTGGCACATAAAACAATTTTTGGAAATTTATCAAAATTTTATTTTGCAATTTAATCATCATTTTCAAATCAACTTTTTTTTTTTTTAAGTTTTTTTATTACATTATTGTAAAATGAAGTTTAAGTTTTAATTTATCAATCAGTTGGAGTAATTTATCAATCTGTTGGAGAAACCAACTCTCTATGCGAACATTTCTACCGAAGGTAACAAAATCCCTAATAACGCTGTAAAAATACCTAAAACTCCAGAATATGCTCTCCAAGGATCGCATGCCTTGAATCGTTTACACAGCGGAACTCCCCTTGTACTTAGTACGAGAGAAAATTAGAGGGACGTTGAATATTCCCTCAAATAGCAAAAAATCCCTATACCAGGGCATGCTTTACAAAGGCAGCATGACCTAAGCAATAACCGGTCAGCAGGAGAAGAGGGTGACGGTATCTCTGGGATGATATTGGTCAGCAGATGACGCCTAAACAAAGCCGGAGGGTACTAACGACAATAGTAAGAAAGAAAAAAAAAAGCACTCGGATTTATCCAGGAATAATTTAACAAAAGAAATTTCCTTTCACTATAATTTTTCAAAACTGAATGACGGATAATGTATAAATGGAAGCGAGTATTTAACAAAATTAGTTGAGATAATTTATTTTTAAATAAATTCTGTTCAAAGTTTAGATTGTTTTTAGTGGGTATGCGGTGCATGCCTAGCATACCCAGAGAATACGCCACTGGTATATACACCAAAAAACATTTAGACAATTCCACGCAACTCATAAAGATTTTTTCCCTTTTTCAAGGCAATCAGATGATTTTTGCGACCGCTATAGAGATACACAAACACACACAGTCATACAAAATCAAAAATATTTTGCGTTTAAACAGGGTTGGTTAGTTGGGTTTTTACGTCGCACTAGTGCTGCGTAATGGACAATTGGCGACGGTCTGAGTCTCACCCCTAGAGGTAGTCCGGAGACATGCCCTCACAATTTTGATCCTCCACGGAAGGGATGGTTCTCCTGCTTCGGTGACCCCCAAAGGTATAATTTTGATAGGAACATGGAGGACATTGCGGCCACGACAGATTTTACGTGCACCAGCCACCATTACTCGAGTACCGAACGCGCAATCTTCCAATTACGAGCCCGGCGCTCTACCGACTGGGCTACCGCGGTTCGCGTCTAAACAGGGGGAACTCCACTATCGTTTAGTCAGTAAGATTTCAATCAAAAATATTTTTTGTTCAAGTGTAGGGAGAGATTTATTAAACTTCTTAAAAATTTATAGATGAACTTATTTTTAAAAAAGAAAAAAAAAGAACTATATTCTTCTTCTTCTTCTTATTATTATTATTATTATTATTATTATTTCTTTTCTCTTTATCTATATTTCAATAAGTAAGATTTTTAAAATATGTTTTACTGAAATCCTGTGTATTAAAATGTGTATAATTTATATTACAATTATTTAGACTTAAAGATGAAATATTTATATTAGTTTCATGTAACTTCACACTCGAGATGAATTTATAGTTGTGCATGTTGCTTGAATTGCAACTAATTATAATGGTTACATTAAATGCATAACAAATTAAATGAAGATCTTGTACAATTTACTTCTGATCTAAAGCACAAGTAAAGCAAAGTTTCACAGAGCACTAAACACTAATATTGATGGAAGAATATAAAATAAGTAATAGTTTGTGGATCTAAATTGAACTTTACTTTAATTAAGTTTCACTACAGGGGGCAATTTGCTGCAGCGTATCTTATCAGAATCTAGAAATTTCGAAACCAGCCATTTTGATTTTTATATAAAATGAGAAAATCGTCGAAATATATTATTAATATACTTATAATCAACGTTATATATTAAAAAAAATCAATGAATAAATCAATGATAATACATAATAAAAAGACAAATAATGTATGACTGAAAAAAATAATAATTATTATTATTTTGAGTCATGTGGAAATATTTATTTTTAATTTCGTTTTATTTTTTCCATAAATTTCGTATATATATATATATATTTTGTTGTTGTTTGTTGTTATTGAATTTACTATTTGTATAGAAATTATAATTTTAGTATATATTTAGTAGAAAAATATATGACGGTGTTATTGTCTCATTTTCATTTTCATTATTTAAATATTTGTTTATTTTTCTTTAGCTTTATTTTGATTTCTTTCCTTTTTATTATTTTAAATTTCTTAAGTTTTAAATTTGCTTCTTTTATTCTTACCGAATGAAGTTTTAAATTTATATAACTATTTAAATAAAAAAGAATAAATAAACTGAAGAGAAAACTAAGCGCTGTGTGAACATTTGTAAATTTCTTATGGTTCTTAGAAACTTTTAAGAATAAAATCAATCCATGTTATAAATAAAACCTGCTGAATATTTCTAAGTTTTTAAAATATTTTTGAAATTATTGCGGTTGGAACAGAGTGTCTCCAGACTAGAAAAAAGACTACAGAAAGATTACAGGATAGAAATTTCAGTAGAATTTAATAAAGGATCGGTTTTAAGGATATCTGAATGTAATATTTGCCGTATTCCTTCTATAAAATATGAAAGCCAAAATGTTTTTAAAAACATTTCATTCTGTAATTAACAAAATATACTACTGTTTCAAATCTCTAAAAGACTTCTCAAGGCTAAACAATGGATTAACAAAGATAAACAAGGCCAAACAAGTTATTTTTTCCGGTGCATCAGATTTTTCATTTATAACGTACAGATGAGTTAGGGAGAATAGAAAATAAAACATTGCTACAATTTTTCAAATTTGTTAGGGCATTAGGATGGTTTGGAATATTTTTCTAGCATGCTCTTGGCTCTTAAATTAGCATTAATGTCTTTATAAGATATCATATATAAACATTATTGCTGACAAAAAGCATTAGGTTACGTTATTCCAATAACGATTATTATAAATTTAGCAAATATATAAATTTAGTACATCAGCTTATGATAATAGTATCATGACGCAGATGTGGCTAATAATATACATTATTTTTTAAATCTGATCCAACAGAGGCTATTTAAGGTATAAGATAAAGTCACTGTAAAAAACTTTTTTAACGAGATGCAATGAAATAGCATTAAAAAAAAAAAAAAAATTAAAAGAAATCATTATACTGAATCAAATAATGAAATTTTACTACTGAATCAAACTTCGTTTCCATTTATTTGTGAAGAAATTCTTTTCTTCATTATCTCTTTTTACAAAAAGAAAAAAAAAGTGAAAGAGAGAGAGACAAAATGAGGTAGTATACTACTTTTTAGATCAACTTCTTTTAATAACATGATTTTGCTTCTAAAAAGGGAAGTTTAAATGCACAAAGAGATCATTATTTCAATGTGTAAATGACACTTATATGATTAATTAGTCCTTCGATATCGCGTGTGACTTTGATATATTCCACAGTGGGAGGTAGTAGCTTTAGAGAAATCTGATCTAAATAAAAGTGATCTATATCTATTTTTGCATTGACTTATATAAAAAACATAGCATCGAAAATAAGTTCTAAGTCTCTGGATTTCAGGATTGTACAGATTCAAGATGAGGATCAATATCCGGATCAGTTGCAGTTTTCCAAATATAACTACTTAGTTTTGCAATGGATAAGTATTATTATATTACAGAAATTATTGTTAAAATTAAAAAAAAAAAAAAATGCTTAATTTAAGAATTAAAATAATTTTGCTTATAATCCCAGTTTTATTTAACATTTGGAAAATGAATGATTAATTACGCTTGTTGAAAATTTTAAAAAATGACAGTGTTCACATGCAATACAACTGAAAAGTGTCCATACTTCACTTCATTCTCTAAACTGTCCTATGTTTTGTATTCATTTTTATTTACTGTAAATTACAATGTTTAAACGACCCATATACATGGTAGAGAAATTATTGTTTTTGGGTCCAATTTTCGAAAGTGAGTTTTTGTTATATTTACACGTTTTGAGGTCCTCTGAATCCGAAAAACATGGTTTTAGTGGTTGGTCTGTGTGTATGTTATCATATCACAATACCTCAAGAACAAATGGCAGCAGAAAGACCAAACTTTATATTCTAAATATGTATCATATACAAATGCTGCACTACACTTTTCGTTGAGATTAAGCAAGTGGTTCATGTACAGGGACACCCAAAAGAATTCAATTACATTACGCCTATGGGATAAATTGCAGGTAAGCAGAGTTTAACGCCTATAGACTGCACTAAACCAAATGAAACGAATGTCTATTTTTTATATGCGTAAAAACATGTTTCATGTAGAAAATGGTATGAAAATCCTTCACCGTTCTTTTACAGGGCTACAGAAAAGAACTAGAATATACTGGGATAATACTTTAAAATTCATGGAAGTGTATTTCAGGCTGTGCTATATGTTATTCATATAGGATTATATTTAAGTGCACAATGTGGCTTGCACATAATTTTAGAAGATGTACAGGACTGCCAATATTTAATCGAAAGCATTCTTTTCTTTTGAATGTAATTAGTGGAAGTGATTTACTATAATATTTTACCATGTTCAGGAAAACTGGTCAGAAATTAAATTAAATTCCTCATACCCATGTGGTAAATAAAATTTTTTTTTAAACTTAGCGTTGCTTTTTTGTATATTGACACTTTTTGAGGTTTTCCGAATACTGAAATCATGTTTTTAATTTTTAATCTTTGCTATGACTTTTATCAGAATAACTTAAAAACAAATAATTTTATACAATTCAAATGCTGTATTTTGAGTATAATATGCTTGTGTTACTTTAAAAAAAAATTATCAAAGTTCATAAGTTTCAAGGAATGGTGCGGGTGAAACTGCCTGAATAATTTGAAATGAACATTTAAGTTTAATAACAGCTTTTGAATTCCTTTTAAATGTAAGTACAATATTAAAACAGGGGGTTGAGGGGGACGGTATCCTCCTCCGCATACAGAATTATTTGTCAAATGAAGCTTTTCCGAAGCCTATTTTAAATTGTTTTTAACGAAGGTTTTTATAACAGTATTCGTTATCTTATCGCTTAATGTCCAATCTGCCTTTATGGTATACAATTTCAGGGTAAGAGAAAGTAGTGTGAGTGCCACGTCAAATTATTTTTTTAAATTCACATATCTGAATTTTAAGTATCTGTTGATAATTATAAAAAAAATATTTCAAGCTGACATGAGTTATCTATTTTAGATATATTGTTCGGATAATTAAAAACTAATTTAAAGTTTAGGTAATTGTAGATGTCTTTTCTGTGCTATGATTTTTCAAAAAGATTATCAGCTTATAGTAAATTTAAATATCACGATCATGCAATCTTGTCTTTTGATATGATTATTAAATTAAAATTTATCCTATAAAAAATGTTATATATATTGATTCCTTTTAGTAATAACTTTATGTTTGAAAATTTTATTATCTAATTCCTTTTATGTAAGTTTCTTTAAAATCCAAATGTAACAAATTCATTCAAAGGAAAAGCTTCTTTAACGAATTTTTAATTTTCTTAAGAATTTTTGAACTCTCTGTAAGCTATGAAATTAAGTTATATTGTGAAAAAAGGGATGCATATTTTCCATTTTAAAAATGGTCATCTTTTATTTTATACCTTTCTTATAATGGTAAGTAACAATTGCAAATATAATGCTAGATATTGTCTTTAAAGTAAACAATTACTTACAAAAATTGAATAAGTTGTTACTAGTATGTCAGACATTTTCTAATTTTAAAAAATGGTTACCTTGTCATTTTCAAATTCTTTAAATTGTATTGCCCATCTAGAAGGTGTTATTATTTAAGGAAATTATTATTGATTTGTACTAATAGTACACTGTAAAAAAAAAAAAAAAAAAAAAAAAAAAACGGAAGCTTTTACGGCAAAATGTGCTGGCACCCATATTGCCAGCACATTCTGCTGTTAAATAAGGCAATTTACAGCAGAAACATCTATAAAAAAGACTCTTTTACGGCTGTTTCTGCTGTAAATTACTTCTTTTTTACTTTTCCCCTTCCATGCACCCATATTGCCAGCATATTATGCTGTAAATCTACCGTTTTTTTTTTTTTTTTTTTTTTTTTTTTCAGTGTATTTGGTATTCCAACTCTTTTAAAGGAACAACATTATGTTATGACACAGTAATTAGTAACACTGAGGATCCTATAATAATAAAAAAAATATGAATAATTATTTGTATTAATGAATGTTCTATCAAATTCTTTTTTTAGCAGCAATTTATAGATGAATTACTTACTATTAACTCAAGAATTCTTAAATCTTTTACAATAGATTGATACTTTATTGCGTAAAGACATCTCATTTTTACTATACAAATCTAGCAAATTTCTAGCATAAATTTGTTCAAAACCCATTTATCTGCTCTCTTGTAATAATTCTGTTTAATACTTTGCAATATCACTCATTTATCAATCCTGAAAATCTAGAGATAGAGCATGTAATATCCAGAGATTTTGAGGAAAAATAATCGATCGAGATTCCGGAATTTCGGGATTCAAGATATCGCATAGTAATCCAATTCATAGATGAGTTTGATTCGAAGTTACTTGCAATACATCTTTCAAAGTGCATAACTAGAAAGAGACAAATTGCCTTAAATACGTTTTATTTTTATTGCAAGAATATAACAAATTTCAAGTATAAATTTGTCCAAAACCCATTTATCTACTCTCATATAATAATTCTGTTTAATAGCTTGTAATATCACTTATATATCAACCTTGAAAATCTAGAGATAGAGAATGTTATATTTCCAGAGAGGGAAAATTTTGAGGGAAAAAAATCAACCGAAATTTCGGGATTCAAGATACCCGATCGTAATCCTTATTCATAGATGAGTTTCATTCGAAATACAAGGACGATACTTGCAATACATCTTTCAAAGTCCATAACTAAAAAGACACCGAGTTTACATTCAGTGTTATATAAAGGAAGGAAATATTGTCTTAAACAATTATGGACAAGTGTTTATAATAATGCTAAATTTGATGTTAGTTCATTACTTTTAAAGTAGGGCATTACACGGAGAAAAAATTCTGTAATTGACATCTAGAATCTAAATTGTGGCTGTAGTAAAAATAGTTCCATGTCCTCCTTATAAATTCTAGTCCTCTTTGAAAGCGAGTTCTAGAATTCCTTATAAGAATTCTAGAGCGTTTGCTTATATTATCGAGGGGTCAAACTTGTTTAAAAATCTCTGCAAATAAATGCTTATATAAGAGGCGAGTTATAGCTTAAGGCTACCGAAACAGCTGTATGCATCGCAAATATTTTTCTTTCGGCGTTTCTGACGTAGTAGTTTATTCAGGTTTTAACTATAATCTTGGTTTATGACCCAATTCTAGAAAATATGCAAGAATTTCTCGTAATA
Organism: Salticus scenicus; assembly: GCA_963930645.1. Lineage (NCBI taxonomy): Eukaryota > Metazoa > Arthropoda > Arachnida > Araneae > Salticidae > Salticus > Salticus scenicus. The sequence goes on along the minus strand of OZ005657.1, from coordinate 127,817,487 downwards.
CAAAGAATTCCTGAATATTAATAATATTCATTATATTGTTTCACCATCTAGAAATGTATGAACTAGAAATTCTCGATCATTTCGTCTATTCAGTTTATTGGCGTGCCTTATACGCATAGCTCGGAAATTTATATTTGTAGGTTAGGGATTTATAAAATGACCACTTATTCGTTCTCGATGAAGGCGGTGTATATTTTTTCTCAGTGTAAAGTATGAAGATCTATTTAATAACATGAAGTTCTGCATTTTTAGAAAACTTTGGGACTTTATCGTAGTTTTAGATTATTTAAAGATAGTGATATTGGAAACACAATCATTAACTCTATCTACTATCTTACATCACTGCAATATTGCATTTTTCACACTTAAAAATATTTTGAAAAAATAAGTTGATTCCTTAATTTTTATTTTCTCCGATTGATCTACATAATACTTTTACTCTATTTCTCTGGTGTCAAAAATGAAATTTACAATCATATTTTTGAAATAATTAAAAATAATTTACACGTAAACCGTAGTTACTTGATATTTATCTTTCACATAGTTTGCATAATGTTAAATTCAATAAGAAATATTTAATTTTAAAGAAATTTTAAGAAATATTTAATATTTAATTTTAATAAGAAATTTTAATTTTAAACAGTTTATGAAAAATCTGCTCGATTCGATTATATATTTTTCACATATATACAATTCTTCAGCTGTACATATAAATATAAGCAACATAAAAATGCAGAAATATTCAAGTACGTTGCTTTATTCTTTTTATACATGCATTTGTTTGTGGTGCTCCTTGGTTTTACATGGAGAAATAATTCATGTTTTAATTCCTATTTCGGAATAGTTTTCATCTTATATATATAAAAAAAGATAATGACATTCATTTTCGACATTTTTTTTTAATGTTATGATTAGTCCTCTCTACGTACAGGTCCAATGTACAATCGGTAACAAAAGTCTCCGAACACTAGCAAAAATTCCTATGCAAAAAAAGTACACTTAATGCAGTTTTGTTAAATAAATCCTTGTCGAATTCTGTTCTTAGTCAGTCTTAGTCAGTCTTCATGGCAATAAATTCGGTCCGGCCAAAGACCATCGTGCACTCTAATGGTGGCTGGTGCTCGTAAAATCTATCGTGGACGCAATGTCCTCCCTGTTCCCATCCAAATTATACCTCTGGGGGTCACCGAAGCGGGAGAGCCATCCCTTCCGTGGAGGATCAAAATGGTGATGGCATGTCTCCGGATCATCTTTAGGGGTGAGTTCCAGACCGTCGCCAATTGTCCATTGCTCAGCACTAGTGCAATGTAAAACCCAACCAACCAACTAACCATGGCAATAAATCAATTACCTTTTGAAGTAACGTATGTTTTGAGTTTGGAACCTTAATTTTTGTGACCAGAGTGTAAACAGCGGAGCGATGCGCTAGACAAATTTGTTATATATTTATAAAAAAAATTTTTGGTTTCTGTTTTCTGATTTTTTTTAACGAGGTTTAAATCTTTAAACAGCGGCTTTCATTGTTATTGTAAACATATAATCTTAAATTTGAAATGTCATATGAAATGCCATAAAATACAGTCATATATATTTATTAGTTTAAAAATATTATTATGATTGATAAACTCATATTTTAATTTTAGATACATATAAATTATGAATTTATTTTCTATTTTAATATCAGTTCTTCAGTTACGTGACTTTCATAAGTATAATTAAGAGACATAGCAATAAAAATTGATGTTGAAATTTATTATTATTCCAGTAGTGAAAAAAAAAAAAAAAAAAATCATAAATCATAAATTTTAAGAAAGGTGACTAAAAATGATAAGAAATTATGAAGATAATGTTCTGTGAATATAATTATAGTTATGTTTATTGTTATAGTTTGGGTTAAAGCTTCAATTTTATATATTTATGTAATGCTTTCATTTATGTAATTTTGCTTGATCTGAATGGCTACACCACTAAAATCATACCAAAATTCTATGTATTAGACCATGCAATAAACAATATAATAAAACTCAAACTGAATTATTTATAGTCTAAGACGATCTGTTATATTTATGATGATGAATTTTTAATTTTGAATGAAAGTGGTTGAATAGTATTAATGGGTATTGATTTTATGAGAAAACGTAATGTGTATAAATTTCTCATGTTGCTGTAAGATCGCCAAAGCTAGAATTAGAAATATAATTATCAAGTGGGTGTTTTTATTAGGGAAAAATTCGAAAATCGATTCGGGAAGTAAATGCTCATCTCTAAATAAATGCAGAAATCTGTATAATGTGGATTTACATTCAGATAGAAAACTTTCATTGGAATGATAATAATCATAATTGCAACTATAAATATAAGGATAAAAAGATAATAATAACAGAACCTATGGGGTAAGTGTTAGATAGCATTTTCCTTTATAATCTTTTTATGAAATGATTAAAATACATTAAAATTTGAACCCCAAGTATCCGAGACGTTCTACTCCGAAAGCTGGCAGACGGGAGGTGCCGCGTTGGAACCACGTCGCGCTCATCGGCGTAGCCGTTCGGGGTTTTTCGGAGTTTTCCTCCGAAACTTCCGTGAATATTGTCTGATTCCTTATAAAAAAAACACCCCCTTTCCGTCCGTTCCACCACGATTCAGGACCCTCGTGTAGTCAGACAGGCTTAGTCCCCAATTTCAACAGTATCAAATGATATTTGCGTTCCCTCCTTTTTTTTTTTTTTTTTTTTTTTTTTTTTTTTTGTTATTCGCAGGAGAATTTTAATTCATAGTAGCTAAATTCTATTGTTAATGTATCCAATATGTTTGTAACCTGATTATATATTAATAATTTTTACTTTGTTCATTAAAACATCACTAAATTAAGAAAAAAAAAACTTCAATCACTTACATTACAAAAAATAAGTAAATAAATAAAAATAAAATAAAATAAAAATAAATAAAATAATTTTCTTTACCATTTTTAATTGACTAGATAAATGGCTTTATTTATAGTTTCAGTTTACATATCGGCATCAGCAGAAAAAAAAAAAAAAAAAAAAACTAACGAGGGACTCAATTTTTTTCGGTGGGGGGAGGGGGGGGGGGCGGGGGAGGTTAGGGGCAGGGACAGGAAGAAGGGTTGTTAGCAATAAACTTGTGTCCTATACCGCTGCAATAAACGCTTATTTACCAACAACTATGGATTAGTCTTCTAATTTTTAATCGGGCCTTCCGTGTCCGAGTGGTTATGTCACCACACTACTAATCGCCTTCGAGCGTAGGGGAGCGGGTTCGATTCTCGTGCTGGCCCTGGGTGTTTTTCCATATCTTCGTACTGTAAATCTGTCATGTGCTATCTGTCTCTTCTGACGAGGATTTACAAGAGGGCTTCAAGAGTCAAGCATGCAAATCTGATGTATATGTTATCAATAAATGACAAATGAATTTTTAATCATTGAATTAAAAATATGTGCTGTTCTTTTTTTTTTTTTTTTTTTTTTTTTTAAACTGTTAAAACCAAAGAAAAAGAACAAAAAATCATACAAAGCTCAAAAATATGCAGTGGGCAATAGTAGCTGGTTAATTAGGTACGTATATGCCAATTTTAAATCATACGGAAGAAATTATTGTTTAAGGTAATTCTCAATAACAGCTATGATGAGCTGATAAAATAATTCTTATAACAAATAAATTTGCATTGCTAATTTAATCGTAAAACATTTTATTCTGAGTTTTATTAGTTCATACGATCTTTTATTTTATTTTATTTTTTTTTAAAAGGAAATACAGTCGGTAACAAAAGTGTCCGAAAACTAGCAAAAATTCCTATGTAAAAAAAGTACACTTCAAACGGTTTTGTTAAATAAATCCTTATCGAATCACGTTCTTAGACTGACTAAAAACAGGATTCGACAAAGATTTATTTAACAAAACCGTATGAAGTGTACTTTTTTTACATAGGAATTTTTGCTAGTGTTCGGACACTTTTGTTACCGACTGTATATCTGTATATATCTTTCTTGTTTTTGTGTATAAGAATAATAATAAAAAAATTATGTGATAAACCAGGTTTTTGAAAACTAATTTCTGAACTTAATTTTTAGGCTAAAATAATTATTTAAATATTTTTCTAACAGCTTTAAATATTTAGATGTAACATAAGACGTATTTTGTTTAGCTAAGAAATATTCCATAAAATTAGAATTGTCTTATTTTTCATGTTTCGATAATGTGTATTTCAAGCGAAAAAAAAAAAAAAAATAAATAAATAAATAAAAATAAAATAAAATAAATAAAATAAATAAAAATTGTGATTCATAATTTGAGATGAAAGCCTAATATGCGTTATCAGTCTTTTGATTTTTGCATTTACCGGCAGCAAAGCTTTCAAAACCTTATTCATATTAATAATACGCTTCGTGTCTTCAACTAGCCGCATATTAATCGAGTTATTCAGCATTACTTGTTCCGCAGAAAAGTTAGTAGAATTCGCTTTGTTTACCCACATAAACATCATTCAAAGTTGCGTTAATCTGAAGTCGAATTGCTCAGTTTCTGATCACGTGTGTTACAGTTGTGGCAACACCTTTACCGAATAAAATGATGAGAAACATTTCCGCTTCTGACATCAAGCACTAGAAATTATAGCAGTTCTTTTCTCCTATTTATCCCCCCCCCCTTTCCAATATTTGCTCTCCATCCTCCTCTACGCAGAAGAAAAGGAAGTTGGGAGATTCTCCATCCTCTTCCAGGAGCAATCAGGCTCTATCATGCCAGATGCTGCTCTCTCATCACTAAAAGAGGGAGAGATCTAGGCGCTGTATGACAGCTAAGCTAGACTCTTGTCATCAGCACAGATCCCGTTATTGGGCTTGTCTTCGAAGCTCTGGAAAATTACGCGGCGCGCTTGTAACAGAGGAGTTGCGGATCGCACGTACGCTAGAACATTTAAAACTCAATCACCGTAAGATAAAAGAGCTTTTCAATTTATAGCGTGACTTTTTATATTTTGGATAAGAGGACTGTGGAGTTTTGCATTTATTATTGCACTTTTTTTTTTTTTTTCAAAAGTATAGGATAGATTTTCATTTTTCTTCATCAGTTTTCATATCTCCATTTTCTTTTCCTAGTTCTACTATAAAAGAAAATTTTTAATACAGACATTTTTATAAAAAATATGAATTGAACATTATGATCACTGATGATAGATCTTTTTCCATAAAGGTTTTTTTGAATTGGTTAGCATAAAATGTTATAAATAAATGTGTACCAAATTATTATTACCATAAAAAATTTTAATAAGATGTAAGCTATTAAATTATTTTCCTCAGATGATTTGTCGTGGAAAGCTTTAAAAAATTATACGTTGAGTTTTTAACAGATCGTGCTTACGAGAGAGCATTTAAAATGCAATAAACCTAGATGAACGAGCTTTTATATTTAAAGCGTAATTCTTTATATTTTAGGTAAGAGGACTGTAAAGACCTCTTCATATTTATTATTATTATTTTCCAAAGCACAAGGGCAGTTTCTCTTTTTTCTTCACCAGGTTTGATATTTCCATTCTCCAAATGTAAATTTTTAAGTTTTTTTTTTCTTGGATGCGTAGTTAAATTTGTCTTTAGAGCATTGGAAAATCACTCAGTGCACTTGGAACAAAGGAAATAAATGTCGTTCAACCACCTAGAATATTTAAAACTAAATCACCGTAAAATAATTGAATTTGTAAAGTAATATTTTATATTTTGAATAAGATGGCTATTGGGGTTTTGTATTATTTTTTTCTTTCAAAGTCACGGAGTCATTTTTCTTTACCAATTTACATATTTTCATCCACCTTTTCTAGTTGTAATAATAAAACATTTTAATATGGATATTTTTTAAAAAGCATGAATCGAATGTATGATTAGTAATGATAAATTTTATTTCTTATCATTATTATTATCATCACCATTATTATTATTATTATTATTATTATTTTAGACCTTGTTATTGAATTAACATAAAATTTCAGGAATGAATGTGCATTCTTTTAAAATTATACCTAAGGCTTCTAACAAAATGTGAGTTTTTTTTTTTTTCCCTAATGTCCAGTTAACTTGTTTTTGAAGCTCTGAAAAATTACGCTGTGCGTTTGTAACAGCAGTAAATCAGATCTCATGCACGTTATAGAACATTTAAAGCATTATCACGAAATTTTATATTTTGGATAAATAATTTTTCTTTATGAAAATTGTGCCTTTTTCTTTTCAAAAGTACTGATTTATTTATTTTTTTTTTTTCAACTGTTTATTTATTTATTATTTTTATTATTATACTTTTTTTTTTAAATTCTAGTTTTGTTATTAAATCGATTTGAGGAAAATAATATATGTAACGATTTTATAATTATCGTTAAACTTTTTAATAAAATATACGTTTATAATATTTTCTGCGGATGCACAGTTATTTTGTTTCCGAAGCTCTAGAAAATTCTGCAGTGCGCTATAAACAGAAGCGGTGCGGATTACAAGCTTACAATACATTTAAAGCTGAATCACTATAAAATAATAGACTTTTATATAATGAGACTTTACATTTTGGAAAAAAGCAATGCTGTTAAAAAAAAAAAAAAAAAAAAAAAAAAAAAAAAAAACTTGTAACTGTTTTATGTTTATATTTTTTAAGCAGGGCGCATTTTTCCAAATTTTCATCTATTTTTCATATTAGGTTGATTTCTTTAGAAATAGACCTATTCCAATCACTTCGTTTATCTATCTATCTATATATATATGTATATGCAGGGTGGGCGGAAAGTAACCCCCTACCGGAAATAATTTTTTTTTTTCTCCTAAACGAATGTAGGTATGAAGGTAATTTTTTTGTACACATTTAGTTTATTGTGTGGCATGATAATTACAAAAGTTACAATTCAATGTGTGCCCCAATATTTTCTATACACTATCTTAAACGAACAGGTACGTTTGGTACGGCCTTCCGGAAGAAATAAATTAGAAATGTCAGTCCTATCGTTACAGATGTGGTACCAAATAAAAGAGGCGATTTTTCTGAATAAAGAGGTGCAAAAAGTTTTTCGACACGCCCATTAGATTTTTAAAAATTAACTAAAGTATGAAATCAGGAAAATAAAACTCATCAAGAATAGCACTTATGATATCACGGATTTTGTTCTCAAGGTCACAAAGAGTTTGAGGTTTGCTGCGGTACACGTCTTCCTTAGCCCACCCCCATAAAAAGTAATCGCATGGGGTGAGGTCTGGACTTCGCACAGGCAATTCTGTGGAGCCTCGGCGGTCTATCCAGCGTCCAGGGAATCACTCATTAAGCCACTGCCATATATTAGACATATGAAAAGGGAAAAAAATATTACAAATAATGCCACACTACTGTCTACAAAACCAGGTGACTTTCATTGCAATCTACACGTAACATCAATAGCTATTCCAAATTCTTTCCGCCCACCCTGTATATAATGAAAATTTTGTCATCACGATAACTCCCGAAATAATACTACAAATCGAACCAAATTTCGACAGCGAACTTATCTATAAATATCTTGGATGTGTTTGTTAATCAAGTTGCTTCGTCTTTTTGTTTTCAAGCGGCAGCCACTTGAAAATTTCAAATCCACATTGTAAAAAGCGTATTTAAGGCCGGATTTGCTTGAATTTTGATGTATACATAGACCATATAAGAGTTTCAACCAAGTTTATTGATGAACTTTATCCGCCATTTTTAACAAAGCGGCGGATATCTTAAACTACGCAGAGCCACTTGAAATCAGGCTACCACATGAAAATTTATAATCGAAATAATACTACAAATCGAACCAAATTTGGACAACGCATTTATCTTAAAAATATCTTGAATGAGTTTGTTAACCAAGTCGTTAAATGATTTTATTTTCAAGTGGAGGTCACTTGAAAATTTCAAATTCACATTGTAAAAAGCGTATTTAAAACCGGATTTGCTTGAATTTTGATGTTTACACAGACCATATAAGGATTTCAACCAAGTTTACTAATGGACTTTATCCACCATTTTTAACAAAGTGCGGATGCTGTATACTAAGTGGGACAACTTGAAATCAGGCTGTCACTGGAAAATTTAATATCATGATAACTTTTTAAATTCTGATTCAATTCGAACCAAAGTTGGACAGTGAACTTATCATATAAATAACTTGGATGAGTTCACGGGAAAACTTCTTCCGAAATTTATTTTCCAAGTTATGGTCACTTGAAATCCGGCTGTCACTTAAAAATATACCATCATGATAACCTTTAAAATACTAAAAGTATTCAAACCAAAGTTGGTTGGTGAAATTATGGTTCAAAAATCTTTGGAGAAGTTCGCATGGGAACTTACTCCGCCAGTTTACTTCCAAGTAGAGACAACTTGAATATTTGTCAATATGATAACTTTTGTAATACTGAATCAAATTGTACCAAATTTGGGTAGTGCATTTATCATTCAAATATCTTAGATAAGTCCGCGAGTATCCCACTCTGCTTTTTTGTTTCCAAGTGGTGGCCACTTGAAAATTTCTTATCACGATAATATTTGACATACTGAATTAGTTTGAACTTATCATACAAATATCTTGGATGATTTCGCTGGGCAAGTTGCTCCGCCATTTTGTTACCATGTTGAAGCCACTTAGACTGACACTTGAAAATTTGTCGTAACAATAACTTTTGAAATACAACACTGATTCGAAACAAAGTTGGACAGTGAACTTATGCTTCAAATATCTTGGATGAGTTTCCTGGGCAACTTGCTCCGTCATATTGTTTCCAAGTGGCGGCCGCTTGAAAATTTGTTATCACGATAACTTTTCAAATACCTAAATAATTCGAATCAAAGTTCAAAAATGGATTTATCATTCAAATAGCTATGATTTCGGTTGGCAAGTTTTTACGCAAGTTTCTCCATAATTTTGTTTCCAATTTGCGGCCACTCGAGAATTTGTTATTGGGATAACTTTTGAAATACTGAATTTATTCGAACCAAAGTGTGACAGTGGTCTTATCTTAAAAATATCTTGGATTAGTTCATCGAGCAACTTGCTCCATCATTTTTATCCAAGTGGCAGCCACTTAATTTGTCAACATGATAACTTTTGAAATCCTGAATTAATTCGAACTAAATATGTATTGTAGACTTATCTCACAAACGCAATGTGATATGCATATATAACGCATTTGCCAACTTCGCCCGCCATCTTGTTTCTGAGTGCCAGCCTCTTGAAAATTTCAAATTTACATAAAAAGGTATTTATGAACCGATTTGCTTAAAATTCCATATGTACATAGCCCATATCAATATTTCTACCAAGTTCATTAATAATTTGTAGCCGACATTTTATTCAAAATTTCGGCTATTTGGTAACAAAAAAGCAATCAATCTACCCTTCTGAATGATCCGGAAGGGTAGTTAAAAAAAAAAAAAATATTACCCTTTATAATTCTCTGGTACGAAAATATTTTAACATAGCTATTTTTCGAAATATAAATCGAATATATGTTCACTGATGTGAAATTTTAATAATTTTTCTTTTTTTTTTTTTTTTTTTTAATAATTTGTTATTAAACTATTTAGAAGTAAAAGCAATAAATTTAGATGTAAACGCGTATTTAATTATAATTGTATTAACGATTTAAATAAAATTTAAATTCTCTATCATTGGATGTCCGCTCTAATTGGTTTTTGTTGATCTGGAAAGTATTAATGTGCGATTGTCTGTAACAGAGGAGGTGCGAATCGCACGTACACTGTCAAAAAAAAAGTCCTGTTTGCTGCCAGAAATTTTCTGTAATCCAGAAAAATACGTTCGATCAACGTAATTTTTCCGTTGATAGAACGTATTTTTCTGAATTACAGAAAATTTCTGGCAGCAAACTGTAGCAAACAGGATTTTTTTTTTTTTTTTTTTTTTTTTTTTTTTTTGACAGCGTACGCTACAGAACGTTTATATCTCATTCGTCGTACGGTTAAAGAACTTTACTTTTGTATTGTAAAATTTTTATATTTTGGATAAGAACGCAGCTTTCTCCCAAAAAAGCTCTGGATAATTTTTCTTTCTTTCTTTCTTACTTTTTCTTACCCACATTTATATGGTAGAGAAAGTGTTCTTTTTGAGTGAAATTTATAAAACTGGGTTTTTATTATACTTACATATTTTGAGGTGCCTTGATTCAAAAAGTCAGATTTTTAGTGGCTCGTCTGTCTCATCTCTCTCTCTCTGTATGTGTGTGTTTGTCTGTTATCAGCCTATCTCAAGAACAAATAATAACAGGAATTCTGATCTCGGTATTCCAAATATGTATCATATAGGGATGCTCTAAAGTTTCGTTGAGATAAAAGAAATGGGCTGTGTACAGGGATATACAGGGGAATAATACATTATATTTATGGGCGAAATATTTGGTAGGTGCAGTTGAACATCGATAGGCTGCACTAAGCAAAATGAAATAAACACATATTTTACATGTGCACAGAAGCATGTTTCGTGTAGAATAGGGTATAGAAATCATTCATTATTCGTATACAGGGCTAACCAAATGAACTAGAATATTGGGACTATACTTGGAAATTACAGAAAGTGCATTTAAGGCTGTGCTGTGTGTTATTATTATAAGGCTATATTTAAGTACATAATGTGATGTGCACGTAACATATAGAAGACATACAGGATTACCAATAACACTACTCTAAAAAAAAAGAATTCGAGCCCTGACACCATTCCTGCTGATTCTTATGTAAAATGACCTCCTGAATCCGAATGTAGCCCCCCATTTTGTCCCATAACCCACCGTTTTCTCCGGACGTCACCTCCTCCCCCAATTTTTATCACTCATCGGTAATTTTATGGCCATGAATTTGATTTGGAGAATGGAAAATAATTATTTTAAATCATATATATATAAAGGAGGTTGTAGCTCCAGTATTTTGGCAGATCTCCATCTTTATTATTATGAAAAGCAAATTTGCAATGATGATGTTCGATTTTATCGTTACATCGATGATATTATTGTATTTTATCTCAACAAGCACTCACAAAATGACTTTTCCTTCAATTATCCACCTAATTTAAAGCTAACTCAAAATACTCTAACTAATCAATCAATTAACTTTTTAGATCTCAAAATAATCATCGATGGTAATAAAATTTACACAGATATTTATGACAAACGGCAAGATTTTAGTTTTAAATTAAACTTATTTACACATTTTAATTCATGTCTGCATCTCTCAGTATTTAGAAACATCATCATTAACCATTTGTTTCGAATTAATCATTTATGTTCTGCGAAGTTTAAAAACAAGAATATTAATAACCTGATAACAGCCACTGCTAAAATGGGTTTTCCTAAAAACTTTGTATTTTCTATTTTATATCCTTAACCATGTTTCTGTCAGTAAAAAAAAAAATATAGCTGTGTACACTTTTGTGAATATCAACAAAAAAATTATAAAATAATAAAAGACAATAAAAAAGGTGGCGGTTGGGTGGGCAGATGTTTGATTACGGAGGTGGGGTGGTGTTGTAAGGCTGGATGGTTGGGTGGGTTTGTGAACTTAAATAAAAAAAAAAATAAAAAAGCAGAAGGCTTGTTGCATTTACTTTGTATTACTATGCAAACTTTCCTTTTCCACTAAAATTTCAGTTTCTTCCTTTTTGAGTTGTCAACTATATTTAAAATTCTAATCAATCGGTGAATTTCATTGTTGCTTCGTGGTTTCATTGTTATTCTTCTGCTTTGAAATTTTGCTTTTTTAAATCCATATGGTTCCTGTTCTGTTCGTGGCAGGCTGGGGGAGTGTTGCCGGCGTGAAACTAGTTTAACCCCACACCAAGTCACAAGTCTTGCCGCCTGCCTCCTTCCTTCCTATCTTGTGTTTCTTAGGTTATTTTTTCATTAATTTTGATAAGTTTATGGTTTTGAGTTGGGATTTGTTGTGTTACTTTATTGATTCATATGTTTTGCAGGCTGTTGATTAGTGGATCTGGTTTCTTTACATTAGTGTATTGCATCCACTGATAATTTTTTTTTTTCATCTTATTGGTCATTGGTGTTTCAGTGATCTTGCATCTGTTGCTTGGCTTCTACTATGCTTAATAGATCATCTTTATTATATATATATATATATATATATATATATATATATATATACATAATGTATAATAAGTGATAATAATAATTGATTAATAAAATATAATAAATGTAGCTTATAATTTCAGTGGAAAATCTCCCCCCCCCCCTAAATCTTCCCCTTGTTGCAAATGTTCATGTTATAGAATTTTTCACCTCTTTAGGCCCTCAGAAGATATTTAAAGGATAAAATATTTCTTTTCTTCACTATAAATAAAATTTATAGCCATAAATTTACCGAAAAGTGGTAAAAATAGGGGGTCGTCCTCAAAATACGGTGTTTGATAGGGCAAAATAGCCGTCATATTCGGATTCAGGAGGCCATTTTACATAAGAATTTGCAAAAAGGGTGTTGGCGGCAATTTTGATGCCGAGCAGTGTAATTAATTCTTTTCTATTACATGCAATTGGTGCAAGTTCTTTACTATATTTTTTACTATGCCCAGTAAAACGGTTTAGGAATGAAAACTAATTCCTCATACCCATACGGTATTATATTTTTTTAACTGAAAATTTCAGCACTTATTTTTTTTATAATTACGTGTTTTGAGGTTTCCTGAATGTTAATGACAAGTTTTTAATGGTTGATCTTTGCGTAAGCCTGTTTTCAGCGTAACTTAAAACAAATAACACTGCGTTGCAAAAAAAAAAAAAAAAAAAAAAAAAAGAAAAAGAAAAAAAATTCGAGTCCTGATACCGTTCTTACTCATTCTTATGTAAAATAACCTCCTGAATCCGAATATGACCTCCATTTTCCGTAATCACTCCCCGTTTTTGAGGGATGCCCCCCCCCCCCTCATCCTCCCGCAATGTTTATCACCACTGTTTGGCAGTTTTATAGCCATGAATTTTATTAAAGGGTAGAAAAGGATTATTTTAACTGTTAAAAGCAAAAAAATATAAGGTATAACCAATAATAATAATAATGGATTAATAAAAATATAGCAAATATAATTTCTAAATTTAGTGGCGAATCTCCCCTTCCTAAATTTCTCCCTCGCTACAAATGTTCATGTTTTAGAATTTTTCACCTCTGTAGACGCTCAGAAGATATTTAACAGTTAAAATAATCCTTTACCCCTCTCAAAATCAAATTTATATCCATAAAATTGCTGAACAGTGAAAAAAATAGGGTGGCGTCCCCCCTAAACAGTGGGTGATGGGACAAAATGGACGCTATATTTGGACTCAGGAGGTCATTTTCCATGAGAATTTGCATGAATGGTATTGGTACCAATTTTCGTGCAGAGCAGTGTAATTGCAAGCAATTCAGATGTTGTATTTTGTAGTTTATATGAGGTTACTGGTTGAAAAGTTTGATCAAAATTGATAAATTTCAAGAAGTGGTACGAGCGAAAGTTGTCTGAATAATTTTGAACAAACTTTTGAATTTAATAAAAGCCTTGTATATAATCATAGGTACTATGCTAAAACTTAGTTTGAATTCATTTTAAGATAGGTTTATACACAGGACATGTTTTCTTACACTTTAATCTGTTTTTATAGTACTGAAATGCAGGGTAAGAGAAAGTCGCGTGATTGGCCTGCCAGATTATTTTTCAGCTGTTTTCATATTTTCACTCTTTTTTTCGAATTCTGGTATGAGAACATTTTAATATAGTCATTTTACGAAATATAAATTAAAAATGCTATCATAGGTAATAAATTTAATTAGTTGCTTCTATACTCACCAAAATTTTTGTTATCGATTTCTTTAGCTTAAAATGATAGAAATAAATTGTACACGTTTGTCGATGTGATATCGTATTATATTATAAAATATTTCGAAAAATATCTAGCATAAAGGATTATGTACATTGATGTACCAAATTCTTGAATAACGGTAAACAGAACATTTTGGTAAAACTACGATTTGAAGTATGATTTATGTGCATAAAGGTTAACGTTGAATAAGAGTGAAAGCTTTGTTTAAAAAACTTATTTGCATTTACGTAATAATTATTTCGAATGAAAATAATATACATAACCTTTCAACAGGGAAGAAAATGTAAGCACTTATAGCAGCATGACAGAAGCAACAAGGAATTTTCGGGTCAAAATAATATTGAACGACTCTTCATCACGTGATAAAAAATAAGCATGAGTGTAGTACGAAAATAATATTAAAGAATAAAAGCCTTGTAAACAAACCCATAATATGCGCAAATACACAACAATTATTTCCAATTAAAATAATATACATGACCTCTCATCAGCAAGAAAATGTAGGCGTGATTGCAGCATGAAAACAGGATTGACAAATGTTTCGAACCAAAATAAGTTCGATCGACCCTTCAATAGGTAAGAAAAAGTACATACTTTTAGATGATAATAAGAGTGATAAATAAAGATTTTGTACAAAAATATCATAGCACGCAGCAATTTTTTAAAATCAAAATAATATACACTGCCGTTTTTCCGTTACAAATTTGTAGGCACGATTGTAGCCTGAAAGCAGCAACGACAATTTTTTCAGGTCAAAATAATTTTACACGAACAATCATCAGAGAAGAAAAAAAAATGCAAGAGAGTGGCGTGAGAATGCGAGTAAAGAATAATATATTTTCTTACAAACTGAATAATATCCACAAACGTACAAAAATTATTTCGGATCAAAATAATATACATGGCTTTTCATCTGGCGAGAATATTCAGGGATGATTGCCGCCTGAAAGCAGCAACCACGCTTGTTTCGGGTGAAAATAATTTTGCATGACTTTTAATCATACGAGGGAAAAAATAGGCACGTGAATCACGTGGGAATAAGGTGGGGAAATAAAAGCTTTGTAAACAAACCCCATAATATCCACAAACGTGCAACAATTATTTTAAATCAGAATAATGTATATGATAATTCAATAGTCAAGAAAATGTAGACACTATTGTAGTCTGAAAGCAGCAAAGGCGTTTTTATCGGGTCAAAATAATTTTGCACGACTGTTCATTAGTGAGAAAAAGTATACACGAGTGCTGATTGTGAATAAGAGTAATGCATGATGGTGTGTTTATGTATGAACTTCATGCATAAACACCATAATATACACAAACACTCAATAATTATTTCGCATCAAAATAAAACGCACGAACCTTTTTATCTCATAGCATGGTTGCACTGTGAAAGCAGCAATGACGATTGTTTCGAGTTAAAATATTTTCAGCGACGCTTCATCAGCTGAGAAAAATAAGCCCGAGTGTAGCACGAGAGTGACAACACAAGTTGCATGTTTATGTATATTGTAGCTTACACAGAAAGTTTCGGATTCAGGTAGGTCGCGTGTGGATCAGATTGCAGGTCGACGAAAATATTTTTGTTAAATTGTGGTTTGGTTCTATTGCGGATTGATGAAAATTATTTTCCAAGGTTCAAATCGGTTTTCACGTTAACCTGAAATTGAGTTTTCAAAGTCGGCTCGGGTATAACAAGATTGAGTTTGACTTAGTTTTGAATGAAACAGCTTTTTAATTTTAATAAGTAGATTTTTTAACATCTAGCTATCTTTTATATACTTACAAATATTCAAAGCATATATTTGTGCCAGCATTAAACATTTATTGTTTAATAATTTTTCGCGGTTATTTGCAATATGTATTTCATACTTTTCGTTGCAATATTTAAGTTTTACTAAGAAAGGTACATTTTTGTAGACGTTCATTTATCATTTTAACACCACGCATGTTTTGTGTAAAATGAGTCAAAAAAGAAAGTTTTACATTTGTCTTCTTAAACGACTGCTATAATATAAAAAATAGCAAATATTTTATTTTTGAATGTAAAATAATATGAATGCGTCATTTTTAAAAATAAATATAGATAAATAAATAAAAATAATACTACATAAATAAACTTCCCAAATGAAATTTGATCTCCATCTTAAACAAAATGAATAGTTTTTCTGAACTACTTATACTATATTGTATGCATTTGATTTTGAATCTATGATTTCAAAATTTTTCGTAAATGCTAATTATTGAAAAATATATCTGTCTTAAATTCTTTCTCCTGATAACATTATATCTATTTAATTATAAAGACACCTCGAATAAAACATTTAAACATTTTATTTTAAATATAGAATGATCATTGTAACTATACTTCATCAAACAACGCATTAAAATTTTAACGCTTGATTCCTATATTTAATAAGGAGAAAGGGGAGAAAAATCACTCGAAAATAACATAATAGCTTTTAGCTTATATTCGCATCCACAAAACCATAACACGTTTCTTAAAAAGCAACATTTAACACTCCGTAAAATTAGAGTAATTCGTAAAACTCTTTACATTTTTTCATCCAATCCAATGAACGTTTAAAGAGCCTTATAAAATCCGCATATGCAACTCATCGATTAAATATACATTAAGTCATTCAAAGCCGAGTTACTTATTTTACTTGATTTTCAGAGTATCGCCTAATCACCTGGTGTATAGGAGAAAGACAAATTATTCGCAAAGAAAATCAAGAAGCACTCATTTATTGCCTAAGTTAAATAGATTTTAAATCATTTCATTTGCAGTTCTCTGCTCCTATCGAAACTTCCCCGCAAAAATCATAAATTTCCCCTTAAATGAGGACTGACAATTCTATCCTAAGTAATTACTAATTTAGAATCTACGAATGCACATGTCTTAAGAAGAAAAAAAAAGGGGGGGGGACGAGGGGGAAGAAAAAAAGGAACTACTTTCTTCTGTAATTAAATAATGCACAAGAGCCTTAAACTAACAACGACGTAGCTCAATTTTCTTGCATTCTTTTTTTATTTCCTTATGGATTTTTTTTTCCCTTATCAACTATAGCGATTGAAACAGTAACAGCAGTAATTTGGCTGATAACTCCTCCTCTACCCTCTCCCCCTACTCTCTTTGATGTAGCACCACATTTTCTACGAGGGAAGCATTTATTTCTTAGAAACCACGAACAGAGATGGTGCCAACATCCAATATTCCTGTGACTCAAACACTCTTCAATTACAACACTTACCGCTTGGAGAGAAAAAGTCGAGCTCGAATTCAAATTAAAGGAATAAATCGTTTCATTCTCCTACGGAAGTGCTATTGAAGCTCTATTGCAAATAAAACTAGTCGGTCTTTCTCTGGGGTTTTCATTCATTTTTTTTCCCTTTCCGCCTTCTCTCCGTTTTTCTCCGGCTCTCTCCGAGGGGATCATTATCAGTCAATTACATTCGAGGGAGCTCGCCTGCATTCGAGATGACATTTTTTTTCGCAAATGTTTTCACGGAATCGAATCTGCCGCCATCTATCGACATAAAATTTAATCATTCCGGAACATCGTTTTTAAACAGTGAATTATTAAGGGACTTCCGCCAAATTTCCATTTTTTAGGCATTAGAAATAATTCAGAAGTAGTATGAATTTTTTTTCGTTGGCGAATTTTTATGGCCGAGGGTGAATTTTACTAGCGAATCATTACATCGATTTATTATTATTATTATTATTATTATTATTTTAAATTTTCAGTATACTAGAAAAAAAAAAAAAAAAAGAAAGGAACTAATTGGCTTTCGTGTAAATTTTCTCCATGAGCAATACCCATTCAAAGAACACTACATTATCTCACTTAAAGAATCAGTCTACACTGTCCAAAGATTGGGATAAAAAAAGAAAGGGATAAAAAGAGGGGGGGGGGGATAAAATAATAAATTATCATATTAAAAAAATATCAATATTTTAAAACATTTCGATAATTTATACGTCTAATTTTTCTAGGTTGATGTTAAGGTTTAGTTGGTTTTACGTCGCATTATTGCTACACTATGGGCAGTTGGAAACGGTCTAAGATTTACTGCTAAGGGTGGTCCAGAAACATGCCATAACAATTTTGATCCTTCACGGAGGGGATGGCTTCCCCGCTTCGCTGACCCCCAGAGGTATAATTTGTCAACATACTAATTTTTCGAGAAAACGCTATTATTTGATTGCATTTTGCTTTTAAGTATGATTTATTGCATACTATTGTCGCTTAATAATGCTCATTTAAATTCTTATTTCTAATATAATGTGATTATATAATGACAATAATAAAATACGTAAAAACTTCCATAATTCTACGATGCAATCGAAATCTTAGAAAGTTTATAATATAACAATAAACATAAAAAATCATGCTTTAAAAAGAAAGATGAAATAGCAGAATATTTCATTACAGTATACAATTATACTGCAGTAAAATATTCTGCCGAATATGTTGTTACAGTATTTTAAGTACACAATTTTTGTACAGCTAAATAAATATAAAGTGCGGGTACTTATTTTGAAATTATTTTAAATATAATTTATCTAATTTTATTTTACTTATTATTATTTATTTATTTAAAAAAGTCTATTTTCTCCGTGGATCTTAAGAAAGATATGGCTTTATCATTGTACAAAAATTCGTGCTCCAATTTTCTGTTCCTTAACTAAATTAGATAAAATATTAAAGTATTTAATACAACATTCCGTCATAAATAATAATAATAATAATAATAATAATAATAATAAAGGATTACATTGCACAGAATTTTTTTTATACACAAAATCATCAAAAGCTTAAATGAATCATTCACTAATTCTGTAAAAATGTACAAATTAACAGGATAAAGAGTAACACCTCTGAATAAAATTTCATAAATTGCAAGGACACTTCCCGATTGTTTTGGGTTGATGTAATTAAATATGACATTTCATCAGTTAGATAATTAAAAAAAAAAGTACGTGGGAGCGTGAAAGTAACCCTGACAACACACTTACCTACAGTACATCCTGAGGGTTTTATTTTCAGGTTAACCCGAGGATGTCCTGGATAGAAGATGTGTTGTTAGAGAACTTGCCATTTAAGGCTTTTTTTTTTTTTTTTTTTTCACAAGATTCTTATTCTTCAACTTTGAACACACTTTTTTGATGCATTTTATTACAAATTAGAAAGTATTTTAAAACATTCTTGAAATCGGTCAAAGCGTTTTCTCTCGTGAAAAAAAATCTTTATCATGTAATGATGCTGAAAAATAAAATAAATAAATAGTAAAAAAAAAAAAATAATAATAAATGAAATAAATAAATAAAATAAAATAAAATAAAATAAAATAAAAAGTAAATAAATAAAAATTGAAATCTGTTATGATTTGAGCGTTTGACACGGTAATCTGGGATATAAGACAGCATTTTTAGTACTGTTATTGGGATATAAATGTTATTTTCATATGGGAAATCAGAAATAAAATTTCCGGGTTCGATTTTTCCATAAAGAATAAATAAATAAATTTGTGGATTAAAGAAAAATGTCACTTGTGTCAATAAATGTATTTTATTGATTACTTAAACGTATTAAACTAAAATATATGTATATACAATACAATATTATGATAATTTAGTTGCAAATACCACACGTAAATAAAATTTCTAAATTACAGTGAAAATGGCATTAAATATGTTGAAATGGAAAATAAAAACTTTTATTATATTTTACACTTTTTTCTTTTTCTTTCTTTTTCTTTTCTGCTTCTGCTTCTTCTTTTTTTTTTTGTGTTCAAGTAATTTTCGAATTCTTCATTATAAGAAAGAAGAAACTTTAAACTACGATAAAGTACAATAAAAAATATCTAAAGAAAAAATAATTAAAATTAAAAATAAGAAAGGTGATTTTAGGCGAGAAAAAGGCAGGTACTGAAAATACTTAAATGGAATCTAATTAAAAATGAGCATTGCGTCAAAAAATATGAAATATCTATTCAAGTAACTTTTAAAATTACTAAATTACAAAAGTATAATATTCTAAGTGATCCTAGGCATCTCTGTAGATATATTAGTAAAAATGTTTCAATTATTTTTCGCTTAAAAAGACTTTTATTTTTATAAAATAGAATCAAAACGAGGTTTTAGTACAATTTGAAAAAAAAAAAAAAAAATTTCTTGAATTTATGAGAAAAAATCAGTAGAAGTACACATGATGTTTTTTTTTTAAAGTAATTATAAAGTAATAAGGAACATCTACACATGTATTTAACACAAAGGTAATTAAGTGGAATATGTTTTTAATTAAACAGTTTCCTTATTTTAGTTAATTTTTTTTATTACATTTTAAGTTATTTCAGTTGAGAGTAATTATAAAAGGTCTATTGACTTGTAGACACACTGAATTTTTATTTAATTTTGTGTCAGTTTTTAAGTACGTAATAATGTGCATTGTGAAATATATATATATATATATATATAAACAACACTTTTACGATTTTCTGTGCATTTGTACTATACTGAAAGATAAATAGTAGCTAAAGCCATCTATTAGAACTATTACTTTTTTCTAAGTCGCAATATGATTTTTAATGATTTATAAAAAAAAAAAAAAAAAAAAAAAAAATCGATTCATATTCGTTTCATTTTCATTACGTTGTACGCATCGATTCGAGAAAAATGGCCTGTAAACGATCCAAATCTTTCTTTACAGTTCAATATTAATATTCTTTAAACTTTGTAGTGTATTCTGATAAAGAGAAAATCTATACTTTCTGATTGCTTTGAAATGTAAGATGTCGAAACGGTTCTGAAAAAATAACTCAAATTTCGAAGTTGTGCTTTTTTTTTTTTTTTGATATGGGGAGATGTAGAATATTGTTGATAGATGTCATGGATACAGTTTCTTCGAAGTCAACTGATAATGTTGGATGAAATATACGTCTTCGTTTCTAAGGCAACCGCATCAGGATCAGGAGATGGCCAGTCTGTTTCGACCCCAGAAAATTGGAAACGGGCAATACTAGAGTTTTTTTTTTTTTTTTTTTATACATCCACGTGACTTGTGGAACAACAGATAGACAATGACAGCGATACTGTTTCTCTTTTTTTTTTGTGGGTATCTCATGTAAATCAATAAAAATATATAAGTAAAGTTGCTCGATTATTTGTTGTAGCTCAGAGGATGTTGTTAAGGTTAATTTATATATTATACATTTTTACTTTCTTTTACATATAGAAAAAGAAAGTACTATATTTTTGAAAATTTTCGAACTCCAGTTTTTGATAGATTTAGATGTTTTGAGATATCCTAAGCTCGATTTGATTGTTTTTTAGAAAATGTCTGCCTGCGTGTTTGTGTGTGTGTGTGTGTATCACAAATTTTGAGCACATTGTATCTCACGAACCAATGAACGAAATTTTACCAAACTTTATATTTAGTTGAAACTTGACCTAAACTGGAGCTTATTTATATTTGGGAATCAATCGTTCAACAGGTGGCGCTATGATACCTTTTTTTTTCTAAATATTTAACATGTGGGTGTAGGACAAAATTTCACATAAACGTACATAATGAGAGTTATTTTTTACGTATGATTGTAAAATTAATAGAATTGTTGATAACAGTTGTAGTAAACTAGGAAAAAAAGTTTGTGCATATAGGAGCATCGCTCTCCCCCTCCCCCCTGGGGGGAAGTAAATCCCCGGGGGTTGTAAATTTTCAATATGGTTATTTTTCGAAAGAACTCTTGACTACCTTTAAAACGAATGATCGAATTATAGATCTGTGATAATTTAAAACAAAGTTATCGACTTTTTTCGTTTTTAGCAAAAAAAAAAAAAAAAAAAGCGTTTCTTCTAATCTTAGCCCAAAAGTCTTTCTCTCGGCATTTAGTGATATAATTTTGTGAGATAAAAATCTTCTGCATTCATCATTGAAAATAATTTTAATAAATAATGATTTAATAAATAATTTGTACTGCCTTAAATTGAGTAAAATTATGTAGAAGAAAATCTTGTGGTGGCCACAACATACTAGTTCCTCTTAAGAGTTAAGCATTTAATAGTTTACTTATTTATGTATAAATATTTATCGCTTTTTTCCAAACTATGTTTTTCGAATTATAAAAAGAAATATTTGTGTAAAATAGTCTTTGATATACATATATATTTATATATCATATAGAAAGATGGATTTTTTACTTCTTATTTATTCATTTATTTATTTTTAATAATATGACAGATTTTCATGCATAACAAACTTGGAATTACGTTTTCTTCCTTTTTCTTCCTTTTTCTTTCTTTCTTTCTTTCGTCTTTTTTTTTTTTTTTTTTTTACATTTATCTACCGTTTATTTATTTATTATTTTTTTTCGTTTCTCTTTCTTTTCTACCGTTATTTTCCCCTCATTTCTTTCTATTGTGTCTATAAATATATGTGTATATATATATACAGAGGCTGTTCGCACATTTTTTAGACGATTTTGATGGAGTGTACTGAAACAATTTCACTCATATTTCGTGTTTTATTTGTTCAGTTTGATAGCCCTTGTTCTTAACTATCATTCTACACCGTAATTTCTATGATAATAATGCTTTTTATAATATCGGAAGAGGTATATTTTTCTACTCCTCTTGAACGGCTTTCCAAAGTCCACAAAACGTTGTAGGTCGGTGTTTGGATAATGCTGATTTTAAGAGTCGAAAAACACAAAAATCCAACAGTGATACATCAGGAGATTTAGCAGGAATATCAGTGAAGGGTATGGTTTTAATTTCCGTTTTTTGTTCCATTTTTTTCTAGAAAAGCAATTGCGGATTGTGATGTGTGGCTGCTTGTTTTGTCTTGATACAGTTCAACCGATTGATAGCATTGTGGATAAAGATCTGGATTTGAATTTTTAAAAATTGGAATTAAAATATGTTCTTGATAGTATTTTGAGCTGATTTTGGCATTTTTGTCACATTTCTTTTGCTTTTATCTTGCGCTTGTATGAAAAGCCAGTGACAATCATAAATCCTTTAGAAAAACTTTCTTTTGATTCTTTGAACCATGTAGAAAAAAAAAAAAAAAAAAAAAAAAATTCTCCACTTTTGTGATAATAAATTGATCTTTTTTTTATTGCAACCACTTAAATAGACCCAAGATTCATCTACTGTTGCGACATTTTTCCATTTTTCTCCTGATAAATCTTTTCATAAAGATTTCACTAAAAACTCACTTTGGAAAGAGCGGAAACGCATCTTTCCATCCACTGCCTTTTTAAAAGCGTATTTTTGCATTTAAACAAAAATTCTAAATATCAGAAGATAAATAAAACTTCCAAAAATATAACTGTTGTGAAAATAAAATTCTCCATGCAAACGATTTTTTCTTACTGCGAAATAAAATCGTCTAAAAAATGTGCGAACAGCCTCTGTATATACACACACGAGTAAATTTCTTCTATTATTTATTTGTACACTGTTAAAAGTAATAAGTAAATATTTCATACGCACACACGAAAAATAAATAAATAAATAGAGAGTGCAAATGAAAAAAAATTAGCTGCAATCATTATTGTGGTGCTAAGTCTCACCATATTTTAGAGGTGCTTACTACTGAAATTTATACTACTAAAATAGAACTAGTATGTTGTGGCCACCACAAGACTTTCTTTTATATTTTACTATACATATTCAATCAGTAACAATATTAAAAAAAATCGATAACTTTGTTTTAAATTATCACAGATTTATAGTTCAACCGTTCGTTTTAAAGGTATTGACGAGATCTTTCGAATGATACCCATCTTCAAAATTTATCCCCCCCCGGGGGGTACTTCCCCCCCCCCAAGGGGGGAGGCGATGCCCCCACATGCACAGAAATTTTTTTCTAGTTAACTATTACTATTATCAATAACTCATATTAATTTTAGAATCATAAGTTAAAAATAACTCTTATTATGTACATTTATACGAAATTTTACCCTATACTGCCATGTTAAAAATTTAGAAAACATGAGATCACAGCGCCACCTGTTGAGCGATTGATCCCCAAATGTAATCAGCACCTGTTTATGTCGGGGACCCACTAAATACCAAGTTTGGTTAAATTTCGTAAAAAAAAAAAAAAAAAAAAAATACGATTTTTTGAATAATAAAATAAGTTTTTTTTTGTAAAAGTAAAAAAAATCGATAACTTTGTTTTAAATTATCACAGATTTATGGTTCAACCATTCGTTTTAAAGGTATTAACGAGACCTTTCGAAAGATACCCCTCTGGGGGGGAACCGATGCCCCCACATGCACAAAAATTTTTTCCTATTTAACTACTACTATTATCAACGAGATCTTTCGAAAGATACCCACTGTGAAAATTGCCCCCCGGGGGGGGGTATTTCCCCCCTAGGGGGGGAAGCGATGCCCACCCATGCACAAAATTTTTTACCTAATTACATACTACTATTATCAATAATTCATATTAATTTTAGAATCACAAGTTTAAAATAACTTTTATTATGCACATTTATACGAAATTTTGTCCTATACTGCCATGTTAAAAATTTAGATAAAATGCGATCACAGCGCCACCTATTGAGCTTTTGATCTCCAAATGTAATTAGCACCAGTTTATGTCGGGGACCAACTAAATACCAAGTTTGGTTAATATTCGTTAAAAAAAAATACGAAATACCCATCTTGAAACTTTGCCCCCCCCCCAATGGGGGGGGGGGGACCGATTGGGGGGGGGGACCGATGCCCCCACATGCACAAAAATTTTTTCCCAGTTAACTATTACTATTATCAACGAGACCTTTCGAAAGATACCCATCTTGAAAATTTACTTCCCCGGGGGGGTACTTCCCCCCAGGGGGGGGGGGAGCCGATGACCCCACATGCACAAAATTTTTTTCCTAGTTAACTACTACTATTATCAATAATTCATATTAATTTTACAGTC